>JARGYO010005603.1:9846085-9933338 GCA_029206835.1 Rana muscosa
AGAGGAGGGGAAGAGAGAGCGAGGGGAAGAGAGAGAGAGGGGAAGAGAGAGAGGAGGGAGGGGAAGAGAGAGAGGAGAGAGAGGGGGAAGAGAGAGAGAGGGAGAGAGAGAGAGGGGAAGTGAGAGAGAGGGAAGAGAGAGAGAGGGAAGAGAGAGAGAGGGAAGAGAGAGAGAGGGGAAGAGAGAGAGAGGGGAAGAGAGAGAGAGAGGGGAAGAGAGAGAGAGGGGGGAAGAGAGAGAGGGGGGAAGAGAGAGAGAGGGGGGAAGAGAGAGAGAGGGGGGGAAGAGAGAGAGAGGGGGGGAAGAGAGAGAGGAAGAGAGAGGGGAGGGGGAGAGAGGAGAGAGGAGAGAGGAGGGGAAGAGAGAGAGAGAGGAGGGGAGAGAGAGAGAGGAGGGAAGAGAGAGAGAGGAGGGGAAGAGAGAGAGAGGAGGGGAAGAGAGAGAGAGAGAGAGGAGGGAAGAGAGAGGAGGGGAAGAGAGAGAGAGAGGAGGGAAGAGATGAGAGAGAGAGAGGAGGGAAGAGAGAGAGAGAGAGGAGGGGAAGAGAGAGAGAGGGGAAGAGAGAGAGAGAGGGGAAAGAGAGAGGGGGGAAAGAGAGAGGGGGAAAGAGAGAGAGAGGGGGAAAGAGAGAGAGAGGGGGGAGAGAGAGAGAGAGGGGGAAGAGAGAGAGAGAGGGGGAGAGAGAGAGAGAGGGGGAAGAGAGAGAGAGAGGGGGAAGAGAGAGAGAGAGGGGAAGAGAGAGAGAGAGGGGGAAAGAGAGAGAGAGGGGGAAAGAGAGAGAGAGGGGGGAAAGAGAGAGAGAGGGGGGAAAGAGAGAGAGAGGGGGGAAAGAGAGAGAGAGGGGGAAAGAGAGAGAGAGGGAAAGAGAGAGGGGGAAAGAGAGAGAGGGGGGAAAGAGAGAGAGGGGGGAAAGAGAGAGAGGGGGGAAGAGAGAGGGGGGAAAGAGAGAGGGGGAAAGAGAGAGAGGGGGAAAAGAGAGAGAGGGGAAAAGAGAGAGAGGGGGAAGAGAGAGAGAGGGGGGAAAGGAAGAGAGAGGGGGGAAAGAGAGAGAGGGGGAAAGAGAGAGAGAGAGGGGTGGGAAGAGAGAGAGAGAGAGGAGGGGAAGAGAGAGAGAGGAGGGAAGAGAGAGAGGGGGGAAGAGAGAGAGAGGGGGAAGAGAGAGAGAGAGGGGGAAGAGAGAGAGAGGGGAAGAGAGAGAGAGGGGGAAGAGAGAGAGAGGGGAAGAGAGAGAGGGGAAGAGAGAGAGAGGGGAAGAGAGAGAGGGGAAGAGAGAGAGAGAGGTGGAAGAGAGAGAGGGGGAAGAGAGAGAGAGGGGGGGGAGAAAAGAGAGAGGGGAGAAAAGAGAGAGGGGGAAGAGAGAGAGGGGGAAGAGAGAGAGAGGGGGAAGAGAGAGAGAGGGGAAGAAGAGAGAGAGGGGAGAAGAGAGAGAGGGGGAGAAGAGAGAGTGGGGGAGAAGAGAGAGTGGGGGAGAAGAGAGAGTGGGGAGAAGAGAGAGGGGAGAAAAGAGAGAGAGAGAGGGGAGAAAAGAGAGAGAGAGAGGGGAGAAAGAGAGAGAGAGGGAGAAAAGAGAGAGAGGGGGAAGAGAGAGAGAGAGGGGGAAGAGAGAGAGAGAGGGGGAAGAGAGAGAGAGGGGGAAGAGAGAGAGAGGGGGAAGAGAGAGAGAGGGGAAGAGAGAGAGAGGGGGACGAGAGAGAGGGGGACGAGAGAGAGAGGGGGACGAGAGAGAGAGGGGGAGAGAGAGGGGGAGGAGAGAGAGGAGGGGAGGAGAGAGAGAGGGGGAGGAGAGAGAGGGGGAGGAGAGAGAGGGGAGGAGAGAGAGGGGAGGAGAGAGAGGGGGGGAGAGAGAGGGGGAGGAGAGAGGGGAGGAGAGAGAGAGAGGGGGGAGAGAGAGAGGGGGGAGAGAGAGAGGGGGGGAGAGAGAGAGGGGGGAGAGAGGGGGAGGGGAGAGAGGGGGAGGAGAGAGAGAGTGGGAGGAGAGAGAGAGTGGGAGGAGAGAGGGGGAGGAGAGAGGGGGGAGGAGAGAGAGGGGAGGAGAGAGGGGGGAGGAGAGAGGGGGGAGGAGAGAGAGGGGGAGGAGAGAGGGGAGAAGAGAGAGAGAGGGGGAGAAGAGAGAGGGGAGAAGAGAGAGAGCGGGGGAGAAGAGAGAGGGGGGAGAAGAGAGAGAGAGAGGGGGGAAGAGAGAGGGGGAAGAGAGAGAGAGAGGGGGCAGAGAGAGAGAGAGGGGGCGCAGAGAGAGAGAGGGGGAGAACAGAGAGAGAGAGGGGGAGAACAGAGAGAGAGAGAGATGAAACTTACAGCTACACATACCTCGGCCCAGAAATTAACCAATCTGGAAGTTTCAAGCCAGCCATAGTGGCACTAAAAGACAAGGAATGCAGAGACTTCTATGCCCTCAAGAGACAACTATACCACCTTAAACCATCAGTGAGAGTCTGGTTTAGGATATTTGATGGCTTCAATCCTCAATCCTTCTTATGGCAGTGAAGTTTGGGGTCCTGTCACCTACCCAGACCAATCCAAATGGGACTCTAGCCCGACAGAAATATTTCTGGAATTCCGAAAGCACCTTCTCCAAGTCCATCGGAGCACTTCCAACAGTGCTTACCGGTCAGGGTTGGACAGATTTCCCTTACTTGTCGCAGTACAGAAGAGGCGCTATCATACTGGGATGACCTACACAACAGCAGTCCCAACTCATACCACCATAACGAAATCTCAAATAAAAAACATAATGAATGATTCCAAAGAAAAAAATATGTTGGAGAATGGAGAAATGAAATAAACTCTGGGAAACTAACTGTTTACCACTCAATGCAGAGAGACTACAAACTGGCCCCCGAAGTGCTACACGACCGCAAAGACAGACAGACTCTGACCCTGTACAGACTGAGTGCCCACAGCCTGGAAATTAAATTACGATGGCATAGACAGACCTACAAGCCCAGGGAAAGTGTGCAAGCAATGTGACCAGGAGGTCCTGTAGGATGAGGACCACTTCTTGCTACAGTGCTCCAGGTACTCATCCATGAGGGACACTCACTTCCAGCGACTCTCCACTCTCATCCCAGACTTCAATTCTATAGAAGAGAAAAGGAAACTTCAAATTCTACTGGGAGAAGAGGAGCCAATGGTGAAAATAGCTGCACAATATGTGACAGCGTGTCACAGACTGAGAGGGACATGAAAAGCTGTGGCCTTAAAAAAAAAAAACATTACATAGACCCTTCCCCTATTCCTATTTATATTACCCCTTAATCCCCTAAAGACTGCCTTAGAGATAGCGCCCCCCCCCCCCCCCTTTCCCATACAAACTCAACTGCTTTGGCAATGCTAAAATGTTTTTGGTCCTGCCGATAAAGCTAATTTGAATTTAAGTTGAGAAGGGGAGGGGGGTGAGCGATAGAGAGGGAAAGGAAGAGAGGGAGCAAGAAATGGAAATAAAAACAGAGAGAGAGGAAGGAAGAGAAGAGGGGAGAGATTGAGACAGAGAGAGAGAGAGAGAGAGAGAGGGGGGAGAGGGAGAGAAAAAGAGAGTAGAGAGAGAGAGAGAGGGAGAGAGAGAGAGAGAAGATAATGGGTGAGAGATGGAGAGAAAAAGAGGGAAAGCAGAGGGAGGGAAAGAGATTGAGAGAGAGGGGGAGAAAGAACGATAGGTAGAAAAAGAGAGCGGAGAGAAAGGGGGGGAGAGAGAAAGGCAGAACAGAGAAAGAGTAGAGACCCTCTATGCCACTACAAATCTCTGCATAACAGGCTCCCCTTCTTCAGCTCAGCACACACAGCATTAGGACATGTCCACCACCGGGGTCACAAATGCCTGTCAGCCTTCCCTCAAACCCTCACTCACTGCCACACACCACCGGCATCATGCCGCTCCCCATTCTCCCTCTACATCAGTGTCCCAAACTCCACTCTCAGCTGTGTCGTACTCCTCCTCCTCCTCCTCTCAGCTGTCTCCCCTTCCCTCTCCTTCCCTCCCTCTGTTATCTGTCCTCCAGGACTGACTGCTGTCCACTGTCCCACCATCTCTGCTCGGCTCCCTCCGTCACAGACAGCCCTACAGGTCCTCTGGCCTCACCTCAGACTTTCAGTCAATTCCCTTGACAAAAAAAAAAAAACACACTTACAAATGTTAAAGGATTATATAGACAAATACTGAAGCCCTGTACACACGGCCGAGAATCCCGCCAGGAAAAAAACGTTGTTTTTCCTGACAAGCTTTTCTTGCCAAGCCGTGCATACAGATGGCCATTCAAAAGAACCGCCACTCTTTTGAATGGCAAGAACGCGGTGACATCATCGACTACGACGAGCATGCACTCGTCACATTTAATGCCGTTGCCGCCATCTTGCTTCACCCTACACTACCCTTGTAAGCTACCGCGCATGCGTCAAAGTCTCATCGAGCATGTGCGGGCTTACCGGAGAACGAGAAAACATACACACGACCGGTTTTCTAGGCAAAAAGCTTTGCCAGCAGTTTTCTTGCCGAGAAAACCGGCCATGTGTACGAGGCTTTATTCCAAGCTCTTCCCCTACCCTTTGTCATCATCATTACCAAATATTTGTATGTACATAGTGTGGAAGAAAGAAGATGAGCTGTCCTTCAGCCTCAAATTTCAACACGTTTCATTGAACTTTCAATCAAAATTCACCAGGACCACGATACGACAGAGGCATATTTCTCCTGGCTCATTGTCCTGAATTATCGTTTTGCTAGAGTGATTTTGTAAGTATAAAGGCGTAGCTCAGAGGCGTAACTAGAACCTTTAGGGTCCCGGTGCAAGAAATCATGAAGGGCCCCCCTGCTCCCCCCCTTCCACCTGAGCCCCAGGCTTCCAGTTCTGGGAGGCCGTACACGGACATCATCCCAGAAGCCTGCCCCCTGTGTTTCCTCCTGGGGAGTGAATCCAGCACGCTCGGTGACTATAAGATTATAAATCTTCCCCAATCACACTGGGTATATTTGATGGGTGGGTAACACCATGTAAGAAGAAGACAAAATTAATTGAATGTGTGTGAGGGGAAGTAAAGGTCAAAACCTTGTGCCACTGGAGGGTATCATCCTTGTTCGGAATCTGTAGAGAAGCAAAAAGGTAGGTAGGACTTTAAATACCCCTCCAAAGCACAAACAAATATAATTAATATAATGATGATAAAATACAAAAAATGTTTTACTAATTATTATCCATAAAGTATCTAAAACATGCAACGTGTGAAATATGCTTGCAATATTGGTTCTACCATCTATGACCACTGAAACAGCATGGTGTGTGATCGAGATATAGGGTTTACTGCTTCTTCAGGACTGCCCAATTCTCAAGAGACCATAGAAAATGTTTCTAAAGGTAGAAAAGCATACATCAGTAAAATTCATGACATAATATACGGTAATCAAATTTATTCACAAAAAATCATAAGCAATTAAAAAAGCACTAAATATATCAATACAATAGCCCTATCCTTCTCAGCGGTCCTGTGTCGGTTGTCCTAATCTGTCTGTGGTAATGCGGTGATAAGCGCACATATGCGATCCAGTCCTACTGGCCCGTGGCCTACCCCAGGAGAGGGCACCTCAGGCAACATGTAGTTGAAGATGGAAAGAAAAGCCCGGAGCAAAAAGACAGAATGCCATAGGCGAAGGGCTGGGCATGACTGAGTGAACAGAGTATGTAATAAGAGGGTATTAACTATTGGCTAATGGAAATATGGAGGGGAGGGGAGAAGGCTAGATAAAAGGGAGTCCCTGCCCCTCTGAGTTAACACAGTGCAGGGGAAAGTTTCAGCTAACAGCAGCAGGTCTGAAAAAAAAAAATTAAAAAAAATAAACTTCTGGCCCAGCTGCGGGCAGAGGCCGCTACACGTGGCGAGGATTGGCTCCAGGAGACCCTGGGGCTGATGCTGTTGGGTCCATCTGGATCAGCAGGTACCGTGGGGAGAGAGGATGGCGAGCTCGCAGGGTCAGGGCCACAGCGTGGGTTATCGGGGGCTGCGGTGTCCAGGCATCCCCCCCCCTCGGCCGGACATCATGGGCTGGTGCAGGCGGGTTCAGGAGTGAGGGAGCCAGAGAGAGATGACGGCGGTGCTGGGGAACAGTGTGGTGGCAAGTCGGCTAAACGATCGGTGTGCGGGTCTGGTGCGCGGAGGATGGATCGACCGGGTGCAGGACCCTCGGCTTCCAGGGACAAGTCGCCTGGTGAGCTTTCTTCTGGTGCTGAGGAGCAGTCTGGTGTGCCGTCGGAGGGGGAAGTGTGCAGCTCGGAGGAGGATCGGTGACCCGGACGGTCGGTGGCAGCGGTGGAGTCGAGTCGATCGACTGGTGGGATGTCTTCCAGACAGCCCGGTAAGTCATTTTTACTTACTCATTCTGGGGGCCATATTGGGGGTAGTGGCCAGGTGGTTAGGCCTGCTGGGGGTGAGGGTTTAGCGGTGCAGGTGCTGGATCCAGGTAGTGGGCAGGCTGGGGGGGTTATGGTCCCTGATGGGGGAGGTTCAAGGCTGGATGGGCTGCAGGGGTTTTTCTTGAGGGTATCAAGTCCTTGGTCAGCCAATTTGAGAGGGGGGATGGTGGGCAGGTCGGCCCGGCAGTGGCGTGGGTTCTGCCGGCGGGGCCCATGACTGCGGTGGTAGCGCCGGTTTCCACCTGCGTCGACTACTGCGGTGGGGGGAATTGGTAGGGGTGGCTTTGGGGGCCACCCAGATGGGTAGCGCGGTGGAACAGGCGGCACGGCAGGATATCATTAGGTTGGCTGATGCTGCAAAATGTGAGGTGTATGTGTGTTATGAGGCACCGCTGGGAGCACACCTGAAACCTGAAGTGAGGGAGAAGATATGGAAAGGTGAGTATGTGGAGATGTTCTCACTGTTACCATTGGAAAAGTTTCACCTGGACAGGGTTAAGCCAGATGATTCTAGAAAGGAGGATGAGGAGAAGAGGAGATACAGGCTTATCCCACGGACGTTTGCAAATTGGCTGCAGGCGTTCGCCGTCATGGCCAGTGTTATAGGACAGAAGAATCTGGAGCACTGTTCAGCACTATTTGGCTATCAGGACTCCATTGGAGAGGCCTACAGGGTATACGGGGGCACGGAGTGGCTCCGATATGACGAACAGTTCAGACAGAGGAGAGCAGTGCGGCCAGATCTGCTGTGGGATAATAAGGACATCAGCTTATGGATGCGGTGGATGACATTGCCGAGGGCTCCTAGTCAGTTTTTTTTCCCAGGAGGGTCGTGCCGGAGACGCTGGGCACAAAAAGGGAGGACTCCGGTGATGGTGGAAAGGATGCGGCTGTTTCTCGGTCGGTATCCGGACAGGGGGGCGGCCGGATTGTTGGATCGGGGGTTTTCAGAGGGGTTTCACATTACATGTTCCTTGCAGGTTATCCCCCCGATCGCGTGCAATTTGCGGTCGGCCATGCGGCAGCCTGCTACGGTCGCAGAGAAACTGCTCAAGGAGGTTACTTTAGGCCGCATGGGCGGTCCTTTCCCTTTCCCCCCTTGGAGAATTTGGTGGTCTCCCCGCTCGGGGTTGTCCTCAAGAGGGAGCCCAACAAGTTCCGCCTCATTCACCACCTGTCTTTTCCGAAGGGTGGGTCGGTCAATGACGCGATTGATCCGGAAGCATGTACAGTCAGTTACACTTGCTTTGATGCTGCAGTGGGCTGGGTTCGCCGGTACGGGCAGGGGGCGTTGATGGCAAAAGCCGACATAGAGGCGGCGTTTAGATTGTTGCCGGTTCACCCTGATAGCTTTCACCTCCTGGGGATGTCATTGGGACAATGCGTTCTATGTGGATAAGTGTTTACCTATGGGATGCTTCATATCGTGCGCATTGTTCGAACAGTTCAGCTCATTTGTGGAATGGGTTGGCAGGGATGTGTCGGGGCGAGTTCAATTATTCACTACTTGGACGATTTTCTGTGTGAGGGTCCGGCCTCATCCAGGATCTGTGCGGTGCTCCTGGCCACCTTGGAGCACATTGCGGAGCAGTTTGGGATCCCTTTGGCGCCTGAGAAAACTGAGGGACCTTGCACGGCTATCACATTTTTGGGCATTGTCCTGGATTCGGAGGCCATGGAGTGCCGCCTACCATTGGACAAGTTGGAGGCTCTCAAGGGGGAGCTGAGAGTTATGGTGGGGCTGAGAAAGGTGCAGCTTAGGGTGTTGCAGTCGCTGCTGGGAAAACTCAATTTTGCGTGCCGCATCCTGCCAATGGGCAGGGTGTTCTGCCGACGGCTGTCGGCTGGCATGGCTGGGGTACGGTCTCCCACACATTTGTGAATTGGGCAGGGAGCACAAGGCTGACTTGCAAGTTTGGCATTCACTTCTGGAGTCCTTCAATGGGAGGGCGGTATGGAGGTCCGGCCCAATTAGCAATTTTGTTTAGAACTGTACACGGATGCAGCTGGGGGGGTCAGGTTTTGGGGCTTTCTTTCAGGGAAAGTGGAGTGTGGGCCCCTGGTCTCAGGCATGGATGGATGCTGGTTTTACCAAGAACTTGGTCCTGCTGGAACGGTTCCCGGTGGTACTGGCGGTGGAGCTGTGGGGGGTTTGTTTCAGGGACTTAGAGGTGCGGTTTCACTGGGACAACCTGGGGGTGGTGCAGGTCATTAACAAGGTGTTGGCATCCTCCCCCCCCCCCCGTGGTGCGGCTGCTGCGCCATCTGGTCTTGAGATGATTGCAGCTCAATGTGTTTGTGTATGCGGTACACCTTCCGGGGGTGGACAATGTCATAGCTCATGCGCTGTCTCGCTGTCAGTGGGACAGGTTACGAGAGTTGGCACCAGGGTGTTTTGGTCTTTGGGGGAGAATGAAGTTCCTCAAAAAGCAAGTGGTCAGGACCTATCGGTGGCATGGGTTCTGAGAGGGTATTCCAGCTCACAGGAGTTTAGCTGGAAGAGTTTGATAATGGGGGCACTGCGGTCAGTGGTCGTCTCTGAGCAGCTGGTCGGCTTTAGGCCTATGACCATTTAAGTTACCGCAATGTCACGAATGGAGTTCCTCAAAAAAGCGAGTGGTCAGGACCTATCGGTGGTATGGGTTCTGAGAGGGTATTCCAGCTAACAGGAGTTTAGCTGGAAGAGTTTGATAATAGGGGCACTGCGGTCAGTTGTCGTCTCTGAGCAGCTGGTCGGCTTTAGACCTATGACCATTTAAGGTACCGCAGTGTCACGTGGGTTGCTATAGGAAATAGTATATTGATACGATTAATATTATTATTGGTGCTGTCCTTCTCATTGGCGTTCTTTGGAGCATTCCGGATAGGGGGTTTGGTCAGCCCGTCCAAAGCGGGGCACGGGGGGTTGCTGGCTAGCGATGTGGTTTGGACGGAGGCCGGGGTGTCACTGGCGCGTAGGAAGTCTACGACGGACCAGATGGGCAGAGGTAAGTTGGTACAGGTTTTCCGGGACCAGGTTCTCTGGTATGCCTTGTAAGGGCTGTTAAGGGGTATTGGGAGGTTCGCCCGCCCAATGTGGGTTCTTTTTGATGCACAAGGACGGGACCCCCCTTTCAAGATATCAGTTTATTACGGTATTCCGAAAGTGCCTTCGGGCGTTGGGACTCCGTGATAAGGAGTTTTTCCTCTCACTCCTTCAGGATAGGGGCAGCTACAGAGGCGGCCAGATGTGGGATAGACGAGGAAGCTGTTAAGAGGATAGGCCGTGGGAAGCCAGGAGGTTCCGGCTGTACGGTCTCCCCCAGCTAATAGTGGGGCGTGAGTAATTTTGGGGGGCATGCCCGGGGTGTTATATTCGGGCTGCTGAGTTGTACAGGTTCGGTTTTTGGGAATTTTCTCATGGGAGTTATTGTTCGTCTACTTTCAGGTGAGACACAAGCTTTGGTCTGGATACTGGGCCATTTGTTTGTGTTCTGGGGGGCTAAGAGGGCTGGCGTCGATATGAGGGTCGGCAGTTGGGATTTCCAAGACCGGAGGCGTGTGTCCGCTGGCTGGGAGTTCCAGGAATGTGGTGGAGTAGGATGGTTCCGGAGGTGCACCGTTGTGCTTGTTTGGACAGGCCACCTGACGTTTTGGTACTGCACGTAGGTGGCAATGACCTGGGCTTTAGGTCCATATTGGAAGTTTAAGAGATATGAAATTTGATTTCATTCGGCTCAGGATGTCATTGACGGACATGATCATTGTCTGGTCAGACATGGTGGCACGGTCAGAGTGGAGGGGGGCGAGGTCCGTGGATGGCATCAATAGGGCCCGGAGAAAAAATTAACCGGGACATGGGCAGTTTTGTGGTACGGAACGGGGGGTTGGCGGTTCGACATTTTGAGCTGGAGATGGATACATGGCGGTATCTACGGAGGGATGGGGTCCACCTGAACGATGTGGGGACTGACTTATGGACTTTGGGTTTGCAGGATGGGATCCAACGAGCCCTTAGGGTTTGGAGGGGCACCAAAGGGTAAAGGTGTTTTCCCTTGGGCGCTGTGGCGGGTGTTTGGTCTTTGCGGGAGAAGGAAGTACCTAAAAAAGTGGTCAGGACCTATCGGTGGTATGGGTCCTGAGGGTGGATTCCAGCTAACAGGAGTTTAGCTGGATGAGTTGGATAATGGGGGCACTGCGGTCAGTGGTCGTCTCTGAGTAGCTGATCGGCTTGAGGCCTATGACCATTTTTAAGGTACCGCAGTGTCACGTGGTAATACGATATTAGTATGGTGACTAATATCGGGTTAATATGATTATGGCAATTTTGAGGTTCCTGCAAAGACCAACACTAGGAGGCAATATTTCGGATATGTTCTGGGTTTATGTGTTTGGTGGTTAAAGTTTTTGATAACTGATGGAATAGTTAAAAAAAAATAAAGGAGGCTGCTACGGCCATGTTTTACTCCAAACATCAATGTGTGGTCTCTTGATTAAGTATAAGTAAGGTATGGGGGTAGAATGTGGTGGGCAGACCTGTAATACATCGATTATACAATAATCATGTGAAATACATGAGTGTCATCTGCCTAGAGATTGAGTAATTTAAAGTTTATCAATAAAAAGCTTATTGCACAGAAGAGTGGTGTTCTCCCCAGTTGTGGCCTGGATAGATAGACTCAAGAAAATGTACCTGCTCTGTGAAGGATCATCAAAAAACAGACATAAACGTTAAAGTCTGTAATGTGCACAGTCAGGGGGTAATGAAAAATGTCTGAAAGAGATGGTTAACCCGCACTGCAAGGAAGAGTCACAACTTTGAGTAACGGCATCTCCATAAGCTATGTGCATTATTTAATAATAGGATTTTTATAACAGCTTACCTGTAAAATCCTTTTCTTGGAGTACATCACGGGACACAGAGCGACATAGTCATTACTATGTGGGTTATATAGATACCTTCAGGTGCTGGCACTGGCAACTTGCAAAACCGGAAGTACCCTCCCCTATATAAGCCCCTCCCATCCGGGAGTACCTCAGTTTTGTAGCAAAGCAATAAGTGTCCCCAAAGAGGGGTGGGAGCTCTGTGTCCCGTGATGTACTCCAAGAAAAGGATTTTACAGGTAAGCTGTTATAAAAATCCTATTTTCTTTCTCGTACATCACGGGACACAGAGCGACATAGTCATTACTATGTGGGATGTCCTAAAGCAATGCCCAATGAGGGGGGGATACACCATACATAAGCTGAGCGCTATCAGACATGAGGATCTTTTGCGGCCTGCAACACACTGCGCCCAAAGGCGACATCCTCCTGACTTCTAACGTCCACCTGGTAGAACCTAGTAAACGTGTGTACTGAAGACCATGTTGCGGCCTTACAGATTTGAGCCAGGGAGGCCTGGTGATGCACTGCCCATGAAGTTCCAACTGCTCTCGTGGAGTGCGCTCTAACTTTGAACGGAGGCGGTCTCCTTCTCAAGCCATAGGCTTGCATTATGACCTGTCGAATCCACTTGGCTAAAGTAGATTTTGACACTGCCTGACCCTTTCTGGGGCCTTCCGGCAGAATAAACAAAGTATCCGTTCTGCGAATCTGAGCAGTGGCTTTTAGATAAGCTTTAACTGCTCTTACTACATCCAAAGAATGTAATAACTTTTCCTCTACCGAACTAGGTTTGGGAAAAAACGAAGGAAGAACCACATCTTGGTTCAAATGAAACCTCGATACCACCTTAGGAAGAAAGGCTGGATGAGGACGTAACACTACTCTGTCCTTATGGATAACCAGATATGGCTCCTTACTTCTTTTAGCCGAACAAATGGCTACTAGAAAAATCAATTTCCTGGTGAGAAGAACCAGGGAAATATGCTGTAATGGTTCAAATGGTTGTTTCTGTAGAACCGACAGAACCAGGTTTAAGTCCCATGGACATAGGGGAATATTAACCGGAGGGCTAATACGCATCACTCCTTGTATAAAGGCTTTGACTAGTGAATGCGAAGCAAGGGCCTCTGAAAAAATATTGACAAGGCCGAAATCTGACCCTTGATAGTACTCAAGGCAAGCTTCCTATCTACAGCCCACTGTAGGAAGTCCAGAATCCTACCTATTACGTACTTATGTGGATGCCATTTCTTGGCCTCACACCAGGCGATGTACGCCTTCCAGATTCTATAGTAGATCTGCCTGGATACCGGCTTCCTGGCATTGATCATGGTAGATACCACAGGATTAGAGAGCCCTCTCTTTTTTAGAATGTGGGCTTCAATAGCCAGGCCGTCAAACCTAGGGCTGGTAAGGAAGGGTGGTAGATCCGTCCTTGCGAAAGCAGGTCCGGACGATGTGGGAGAGTCCAAGGACTCCCCACTGACATTTTTACAATCTCCGCGTACCATGCTCTTCGGGGCCACGCTGGAGCCACCAGAATCACTGGTTTCTTTTCTACCCTGATTCTGCGGAGTAATCGAGGTAACAATTGTGGCGGTGGGAATGCATATATCAGCCTGAACTGATCCCAAGGGAACACTAGGGCATCCGAGCCGCAAGCTAGGGGATCCCTTGTCCAAGAGACAAACCTGTCCACCTTTGCGTTGAATCTGGATGCTAGCAGATCTACATCCGGTGTTCCCCACCGCTGACATATTGTCCGAAAAACCTCGGGGTGAAGGGACCATTCCCCTGGGCATAATTGTTGGCGACTTAGAAAGTCCGCCTTCCAATTCTCCACTCCTGGAATGAATACCGCGGATATGGCTGGGACATATCTTTCTGCCCATTTCAGGATGCAATTTACTTCCCTCTGGGCTGCACGACTCCTGGTGCCACCCTGATGATTGATATATGCCACTGCCGTAGCATTGTCTGATTGAATTCTGACAGGGGACCCTTGGAGTTTGGATGTCCATGCTACTAGGGCATACCGGGCTGCTCGTATCTCTAAGAGATTGATGGGCAGGGCCTTTTCCGCATCCGACCATCTGCCCTGGAGAGACCATTGCTCCAGTACTGCTCCCCAGCCTATAAGGCTGGCATCTGTAGTGACCACCTTCCAAGAAATCGGACTGAAGGATTTCCCTTTTTCCAGATTCTGGGGAACCAACCACCAACGGAGGCTCTTGCGAACGGAAGGGGACAAGGACATTGGTAAGTCTAGGGCCTGAACTTTCTTGTTCCAGGCTGACAGTATGGCCCTTTGCAAATTCCTTGAATGGAATTGACCGTAGGGTACTGCTTCGAATGATGCCACCATTTTTCCCAGCAGCCTCATGCACAGGCGTATGGACGGCTGTCTTTTTGTACCCACTAAGTGGATCAAATCTCTCAAAGACAACACCTTTTTTCGAGGCAAGAATATTTTCCTCTGGCCTGAATCTAGCCTTAGCCCCAAGTATTCCAGACTTTTGACTGGTTTTAGGGCTGACTTGTCTCGGTTGATAATCCAACCGTGAGATTCCAGATACTTGATTGTCTTGTGAACAACCACTTCTAGTTTTTTCACTGTGTGGTCTATCAGCAACAAGTCGTCTAGATATGCCATTATCGTTACACCTTGCGTTCTTAGATTGGCCAATAATGGGGCCAGAATTTTTGTGAACACTCGTGGTGCTGTGGCCAGACCGAAGGGTAAGGCTCTGAACTGAAAATGGCACCCTTCTACTGCAAAGCGTAGAAATTTTTGGTGGACTGGAAAGATGGGAATGTGCAAATAAGCATCTTTGATGTCGATCGAGGCTAACCATTCCTCCCCTTGTAGGGCAGTGGCCACCGATCGGATCGACTCCATCCGGAAAGTCCTGATATGCAGGAATTTGTTTAGCCCTTTTAGATTTAATATGGGCCTCGCGTCCCCGTTTGGCTTCGGGACTGTAAAGAGGTTTGAGTAAAACCCGAACCCCCATTCTTCCAGGGGAACCTCCATAATTACTCCTTGGAGCAATAGTTGTTCTAGCGCCAACAGGAGGGACTCTCTCTTCCGGGGATCCCTTGGCACGTTTGACCTCATAAAATGGGAAGGAGGAGAGTCTTTTAACTCCAATCTGTATCCCAGACTTACTGCGGAGAGCACCCATCTGTCTCTGATCGTGTCCCGCCAGGTCTCTGCGAACAACTGGAGTCTTCCCCCCACCCGATTGAGTGGGGGCAACCCTTCATGCATTTGACTTTGGGGGAGGTTTTGTACCTCTCCTGACCCAGGGTTTTTTATTACCCTGCGATTGTCCCTGATTTTTACCCCCGGGATTTGACCGAGGAGGCCGTCGGAACTGTTTCACAGCCGATGCCCCAGGGACTGGAGAAGCAGGCCTCTTAAAAGAGGGACCTCTAACTCTGTTTTTAACCGGCAAGAGTGTACTTTTACCGTTGGAAATTTTCTGGATATATTTGTCCAGGTCTTCCCCAAATAAGCGTTCACCATGAAATGGGAAGCTAACCAGCAATTTTTTACAGGGAGCTTCAGCAGACCAGTTTTTGAGCCATAGAAGCCTGCGCATATGTACTACAGACAGCGTAAGGCGGGAGGCCTGATGGATTGAATCCTTTATGGCGTCAACCGCAAAGCATAAGGCTCTAGGTAGATCAGCTAGGGCAAGGGGCCTGCTGATCTGGCAAGTCCCTTAAGACTTGTTTCAACTGATCCTTCACTGCTTGGCAGACCCCAATAGCTGCCACTGCTGGTTGTGTCACCAAGCCTGCTGTAGAAAAAGCAGATTTTAATAAGGACTCCAATTTTTTATCTATTGGGTCCTTGAACATTTGGACATTATCCACTGGACATGTCAGTGATTTATTCACACAAGAGATGGCTGCGTCCACTGTAGGGACCCTCCATTTTTTGATGAACTTATCCTCCATGGGATAGACCACCGGAAATCTCTTGGGGGGAGTAAATATTTTATCAGGATGTTCCCAATCCTGGTACATGAGCCCTTCCAATAAAGGGTGAAGTGGAAAAGAACAGACAGTCTGGGGAGCTTTTAGCGACCCCAGCGAGGAGACAGTAGTGGTTGATGGTTCCGCAAGGTGCATTTTAAATGCTGATCGGACCATGTTAGTCAAAGACTGAACCCATAATCTTTCTCCACTGTTGATTCCTCTATAACAGAATCAACCTCCTCCTGATCCCCTTCAGGCAGGTCGATCCCTGTATGGGACTGTTGCTCCGCTAACAGGTACTCTGAAGGAGGAGACGGACATCGGGCGTGCTTTCCCTGTGACAGGGAGGCAGCGATTAATGTTGACAATCTCTCTTCTAATCCTCCCAGAGCTGAGGAAAAAACCTCCTCTGTTACATACACAGGAGCAGGTGAACTGAGGACAGCCACAGTACCAGGTACTCCTGCAGGGTCTCTACGGTCACTAACCTCTGAATTTTCAGGGGAGACTGGTGCAGCAGAAGCATGCCCAAGATCCTCAGAACCCGATGGAGACCCCTTTCGCTTCCTGGAAGATTTAGTTCCGGAGCTTCTGGACGGCATATTCCTAAGCCCAAAGCTGAGGTATTCCAGCCGTAATACACCCCTTTTACTGAGAATAGTCTAGCACAATTGCTGCTATATTTCAGTTGGTGTCTACTAAAGTGCCTTTCTAGGGGATGCCTGCATCAACCGCCTCTGTGTGCCTTTTTACTGTTGCTAGCTCTGTTTGTGCACTTCAATAGCCAGCTTGATTGTTTTTAAACATGCTGGACGCCCGCACATGCGCAGTAGCACCGCGGCGCACACCGAGCGTCATCCACCCGCTCCGCCCCTTTTTCCAGATCGCCTCTATATAGAGAGGCGCGGGCACGTGCGCCTTCGGCGCCTTTTTTGAAAAAACAAGGAGCTAGATGGGAGCCAGGGTCCCTGCCGCAGGGCCCGGGGATGGATGAGCGCAGCAACAGGGGAGAGGAGACAGCTTCCCAGCAGAGAACTTACCAACTGCCTGGATTTGACTTCAGAAGAAAAAAATCCACATTACAAGAAAAAAGAACCATAGCGGCCTCTAGTGTTTAACACAGGTACCGCGGTCTTACACATTTTTTTTTTTTCTTGCCTACTATAAAATTTTTACATTTTCTCAGTAGTAACAGGCATGCACAGAATATTTAGCGGGAATACCTTAGGTAACAGGCAGAAAGACAAAATAGGCTTGGGGGTCCCCCAATAGAACCAAGTTCCTGAGGGCCCCCACTTACCTTTTCCTCGCCGCAGGACTCTGTTTGGTCCACAGAAGCCCAAACTTCACCTATCATGGCAGGCATTGTAATCAAACCTTCAGGGACCGGGTTCCCAAGGATTCCACTCCCCTGGACCTGTATAGCACCCTGCACAGAAAACATCTTGGTCGTGGGTATGACCAGAGCTCTGGATCCCAGGGTCCAGCCCTCCTAAGAGAGGCATTACAGGCAAAACCTTGCTCTTCTCTTGCAAGGCCCGGGTACCGACCGTTTAGCTATGAAGCTTTTTTGGTCGGATACGGAATAGCTTACTGAGGCCCAAAAGAACCTGTACGCAAGCTCAGTGAAACACATGTTACTTCTTGGCCAACACCTTAGACACTGGCAAAAAACTGAGGTACTCCCGGATGGGAGGGGCTTATATAGGGGAGGGTACTTCCGGTTTTGGAAGTTGCCAGTGCCAGCACCTGAAGGTATCTATATAACCCACATAGTAATGACTATGTCGCTCTGTGTCCCGTGATGTACGAGAAAGAAAAATGTATATGTGCCACACAATAAAATGGAAAAGTCCAAGGGTGAAAGAACAGTGGATAAGTGTGCAAATGGTCAGTGCAAATAAAGCGTTATGCCTTGTACACACTACCTGACTGTCCATCGGAATAAAGTCCGACGGATTGTCTGATGGAGTTCCGACGGAATTCCGCTCAAGCTGTCTTGCATACACACGGTCACTCAAAAGTCCGACCGTCAAAAACACGGTGACGTACAGCAGGTACGACAAGCCAAGATTAATGAAGTTTAATAGGCAGTTCGGCTCTTCTGCTTGATTCTGAGCATGCGTGGTTTTTAGTCTGTCGGAATTGCATACAAACAAACTGACTTTCCAATCAAAATATTTGTCCGTCGGAAAAAAAGAGAACAAGTTCTCTAAGTCCGTCGGAATTTCAGAAGGAAAAAGTCAGATGGGACACACACACACACACACACACACACACACACACACACACACACACATCCAATGAAAAGAGCCCATCTGACTTTTTCCATCAGAAAATCCGGTTGTGTGTACAAGGCATCAATGTTATTTGTAAATTTAAAAATTTATTTAACCACTTAAGGCCCGAGCCTCTTTCTGAGATTTGGTGTTTACAAGTTAAAAACTTTTTTTTTTGCTAGAAAATATATAATAATGTTTGGGGGTTCTAACACCCTAGAGAATAAAATGACAGTCATTGCAATACTTTGTCACACCGTATTTGCGCAGCGGTCTTACACGCGCACTTTTTTGGAAACAAATAATTTTTTAATTAAAAAAAAAAATAAGACAACAGTAACGTTAGCCCAATTTTTTTTATATTGTGAAAGATAATGTTACACCGAGTAAATTGATACCCAACATGTCGCGCGTCAAGGTTGTGCCCTTGTGGAAAGGCGACAAACTTTTACCCTTAAAAATCTCCATAGGCGACGTTTAAAAAATTCTACAGGTTGCATGTTTTGAGTTACAGAGGAGTTCTAGGGCTAGAATTATTGCTCTCGCTCTACCTCACATGTGTGGTTTTCATATGCAGGGGCTGCTCACGTATGCGAAGCACGCAAGCTCATCGTTAGATTTCTATTTTATTTTTTCTTATTTATTTTACCTTTTTTATTTTATTTTTTTACACTGTTCGTTTAAAAAAAAAAAAAAAACACTTTTATTCCTATTACAAGGAATGTAAACATCCCTTGTAATTGAAAAAAGCATGACAGGTCCTCTTAAATATATGAGTCAAAAATCTGCCGCAGAGACCACTTTTATCTGAAACCGGACCGCCCGCTCTTGAAGAGGATACCGGGGTTATGGCAGCTAGCTGCTGCCATAACAACGGTATTCCTCTTCAAAGTAGCAATGTATAACGAAGACAGGCGGTCCGGAAGTAGTTAAAAAAGAATAAAGGGGGGGGGTGAGTCCGGATGTAGAGGAGAGCAGACGTCTCGGTGAGCTCCTGCTACCCTGCCACAGAATCCTGCCGAATCCTCCTTCCCTTGGTGAGATCCTGCTAAGTAAGCCACTGCCACCAGATTGGGGATCGCCCCTCGATCCATCTATGCCATCTAAAAGGCACTCCTCCAAAAAGCAGCCGCGCAAACCTGCTGTGGGAACACGAGCGGCGGCCATCATGCCATCATCTCGGGATCCGTGGGGGGGCATCGGCAGTGCAGACGAGTCTGCAGCTGCTGCTGGATATGGATCCTGACAAGGAGAATTTTCGACAGCCTGTGGCTGCAGAGAATTCGGGGGTGACTCATCCACAACAGCCATCCTCGCCGCCATAGAGGGCAGCAAGACCACCCTCATGGGCCAGATAGATTCACTAACCATCGAGTGTGGTCTCATCAGGCAAGATCTTGACAAATTTAGGGGCCAGGTTTCTGCTGCTGAGTCTTGCATCTCTGAGATTGAAGACGGTGCCTGGAGGTGCCAGCATAACATAGCGGAACTGCAACATACGGTTAAACTTCTGATCGCATGCTCAGAGGACACAGAAAACCATCTGCGCAGAAACAACGTGAGGGTGGTGGGCCTGCGGAGGGTTCGAATCCTACTGGTTTTGCGGAAACATTCTTCAAGATATCCTCAAACTGAAGCAAGTGTCCTCAGCATTAGGGATGAGCTTCGAGTTCGAGTCGAACCCATGTTCGACTCGAACATAGTCTGTTTGGCCGTTTGCCGAATT
Organism: Rana muscosa; assembly: GCA_029206835.1. Lineage (NCBI taxonomy): Eukaryota > Metazoa > Chordata > Amphibia > Anura > Ranidae > Rana > Rana muscosa. The sequence goes on from JARGYO010005603.1 coordinate 9,865,342, forward strand.
TCAAACATTATGGCCCGTTCGCGCCAAATTCGAGTGCCACGTCATGGCCCATAATTCACTGCGGCATCACAGTGCATTGCTGGCTGATGATTGGCCAAGCATGCACTATGACCCGCATGCTTTGGCCAATCACAGCGCGGAAAAAACGGAGAGGCATAAAGCCGTGTACACATGATGGACTGTTTTCAATCGGACAAACCGATAGTGTATGGGCCCCATCCGTCTTTTTTCCATTGGTGTTTAAAAATAGAACATGTTTTAAATTTATCCGATGGTTAAAAACCGATAGCAAATTAATATAGTCTGTGGGGAACTCCATCGAATAAAAAACCCATGCATGCTTAGAAGCATTGAACTTCATTTTTCTGGGCTCATCGGAGTGTTTTACGTCACCGCGTTTGAAACGGTCAGTTTTTTGACTGATGGTGTGTGGGCAAGACTGATGGAAGACAGTTTCATCAGATTGCCGATGGAAAAAACCATCGGATTAGAATCCATAGGATATCCGATCGTGTGTACAGGGCTTAATTGGCCAAAGCCAGAGTGGCTTTGGCCAATTATGTCTCAGGGGGTTTAGTACACGCCCCACACTATATAAGGCCGCCTGTGTAGCGGCCTTGTGTAGTGTGTTGCGGCGGTGGTTAAAGACAGACAGAGAGAGAGAGAGAAAGTGTCATTTAATTTGAGTTAGATAGAGCAGGCAGGCGAGTCAATTAGCTGCAGTTACAGTGTGTAGAGGATATATATGCATCCTAGGTGTTGTGTATATATATTTATAAACTGTATTCAGTTTAGCTAGATCCGTTCCTGTTATTCTCGTCATAATATACCGACAGGCAGGCAGGTGATTGTGCTAGCTGCAGTATTTTCACTTAGTGTACTGTGTCCTTTGCACAGTGTGCACCTAAAGCTTACCTGAATACAATTGCTGGTGTTCTCATACTAATACAGGCAGGGAGCTGCAGTATTTTGATTTAGTGTCTTTGCACAGTGTGCACCTAAAGCTACCTGAAGACAATTGTTGGTGTTCTTCTGATCCTATTAATACCACAGGCAGGCAGCTGCAGTATTTACAGTTAGTGTACCGTGTCCTTTGCACAATGTGCACCTAAAGCAGAGGTCTCAAACAGCCGGCCCTCCAGCTGTTGCAAAACTACAAGTCCCATCATGCCTCTGCCTGTGGGAGTCATGCTTGTAACTGTCAGCCTTGCAATGCCTCATGGGACTTGTAGTTTTGCAACAGCTGGAGGGCCACCAGTTTGAGACCCATGACCTAAAGCTACCTGAAGACAATTGCTGGTGTTCTCATACTAATACTACTACAGGCAGGCAGTTGATTTTGCTAGCTGCAGTTTATATATATATATATATACATATACATACACACACACACACATATACACACACACATATACATATACACACATATACATATACACACACACACACCCCAGCTTTGTGCAGCTACATCTCACTGCAGGCCATTAGTATGTCTGGAAGGCCAACAAGGAGAGGCAGACAGTCACAAGCCAATAAAAGAGGGCAGGCAGGCTCTGTGTCTAGAGGCAACAGTGCTGATCGTGGACACAGTGCATCCTCATCAGCACGTGGCCGTGGGACATGCTTGTCCTTTTTTCGGCAGCTGTCCGTGTTGAGCCGCAACATGCCGAAGTCTTGGTAGAGTGGATGACCAAGCCGTCCTCATCCTCCTCCTCCTCATCCTCTCTCACCCAGGCTCAGGGTACTTTGTCTGACAAAGCAGCTGCCAACGCGGCCTATTCCCTTGGCTCAATGGCATCAGTCACTCCTTCCCTAGCCCCACAATGTCCTCCTGAGGAGTCCCCCGAACTGTTTGACCAAAGTGTTGGGTACATGCTCTAGGAGGATGCCCAGCGTTTTGAAGGCTCCAATGATGGTACCCAGCTAGAGGAAGGTAGTAACGTGAGCTCAAAGAGAGGGGGTGCCCAAGAAGGACAGCAATCTGGCATTCATGTTCCCCCAGCTGCAGCATACTGCCAGGTTTGCTCCAGTGATGAGGAGGGAGGGGATGATGAGGTCACTGACTCCACGTGGGTGCCTGATAGGAGAGAGGAGGAGAGAGGAGGAGGAGGCACATCTCCAACAAGGCAGGATGCCCTCCAGGGGCCAGCTTAAGGGCAGCACACCGACTGCATCACACCGCAGAGCTCCGCATGTACAGGGCGCTGCTGTATCTGCGCGTTATTCCAAAAGTTCTTTGGTGAGGGCCTTTTTTGAGACGAGAGCATCGGATCGCACCGCTGCTATTTGTAGAAAGAAAGAGGAAGGCCCCAGGGGATTGTACAGGCAGGATAACAGAAGGTGAAAATTTTGTATAAAAAGTAGAATTTTAATAAGAAAAAATATATATAAAGAGATGCATGATAAAAACAGTCATGGAATACACAACATGATACAAGAATACAGCTGCTCAATGGTCGCAATACACAATATACTGATAACAATAAGAAAAAAGTGATTACGGTAACAACCTTACATGTTTCAGAAAAGCATAAAAGGCATATTGTTCCTATTATGATGGGTATACTTCCTTCTTCAGGGGTTTTGAGTGAGAGCTTGCTGGTATATTTATATAGAGATAAATACAGTATAGAATACACAAATAAGTCAACAAAGTAGTTGACTGATTCTGTCAGCTCTGCAGGGGCAGGCTCAGAGGTGGTTGATGCCACGCCAGCTTAATCCAGGAATGGTGGTTTGTGACAATGGCACCAACCTCCTCTCCGCTCTCCATCAGGGACAGCTGACCCATGTGCCCTGTTTGGCTCACGTCCTTAACTTGGTGGTGCAGCGGTTCTTGGGCAGGTACTCGGGCTTACGGGATGTCCTGAGGCAGGTCAGGAAAGTCTATGTGCATTTCAGCTGGTCATATACTGCCAGTGCTCGGCTGGCTGACCTCCAAAAGGAATTTAACCTGCCCAAGAACAGCCTGATCTGTGACATGCCCACCAGGTGGAAGTCAACGTTGGCCATGCTGCAGCAGCTGCACACGCAACAGAGGGCCATCAATGAGTACCTGTGCGACTATGGCACCAGGGCAGGGTCAGGGGAGCTTGTTTTTTTTTTTGCCACGCCAGTGGGTCATGAATAGGGATGAATGCACTGTCCTGTCACCATTTGAGGAGGCCACGAGGATGGTGAGCAGTGACAGTGCATGCATCAGTGATACTGTCCCTCTTGTCCACCTGTTGGAGCACACGCTGCGTGGAATAATGGACAGGGCACTTGAGGCAGAACAGAGGGAGGAAAAGGAGGACTTCCTTACCTCTCAAGGCCCTCTTTATCCAGACAGTGTTCCTGCGGGCCCGCCGATCACACAGGAAGAGGACAAGGAGGATTGTGTCAGCATGGAGGTGGAGCCTAGCACTCAGCATCAGCAGCAGTCTTCAAGGGATCATTTACAGTCCCCAGAAACCCATGGACTTGTACGTGGCTGGGAGGAGGTGGCTGCGGATCACAATGTCCTTATTGACCCAGAGGACTCCGGACCGAATGCCTCAGCAAACCTATGCTGCATGGCCTCCCTGATCCTGCAAAGCCTGCGAAAGGATCCTCGTATTCGTGGTATCAAGGAGAGGGATCATTACTGGCTGGCAACCCTCCTTGATCCACGTTACAAGGGTAAGGTTGCGGACCTTATCCAGCCGTCGCAGAGGGAGAAGAAGATGAAACATCTTTGGGAGGCCTTGCAGAAAGGTTTGTGCAACGTGTTCCCAGAGACTGGGAGGTTACAAATTCCTGGTCCTGGACAACATGTTGCTGAGGCTTCAGTCAGTCAAAGAAGGAGCGGTGGGGAAGGTGGCCGTCTGACCGATGCGTTCAGACAATTTTTTAGTCTGCAACCCCAAGGTATGATTGGTTCCAGCAACCAACGCCAGCGTCTGGTTTACATGGTGCAGGAATACCTAGGGGCAAAATAAGACTTGGACACCTTTCCCACCAAAAATCCTCTGGGTTACTGGGTTTTGAGGATGGATCACTGGCCAGAGCTTGCACAGTATGCAATTGAGCTACTGGCCAGTCCTACATCCAGCGTTCTTTCGGAACGCACATTCAGTGCTGCTGCAGGCTTTGTAACCGATCACAGGGTGCGCCTGTCCACCGACTCGGTCGATCGACTGACCTTCATAAAAATTAATCAGTCTTGGATCACCACCAGCTACCAAGCACCTGATGTTGATGTAACCGAATATTTTTTTTTTTAAATGTCAGATCCCTTCAAGACTGCCTATGCTGATGCTGAGTAACTATCCTGTTATGCTGAGTGACTATCCTCTTCCTCCTCAATGGTCATGCTGATAGCTTGTAAGAACATTTTTGGTTCTGGGCGCCACCACCAGTGGCTAAGGCCCAATTTTTCATCCCCTGTTTAACAGGGACGTGTAATTACAATTTTTGATGCAATACTTTGCAACAGGGCTCATTCCTGCGCTCCAACTAGAGTATCTGTGAGGGGTTACAGTGTTGTGGCACCAGTGCCTAAGGCCCAATTTTTCTGCCCCTGTTCAACAGATGCTGGTAATTACAATTCTTGATATAATATTTCACAGCAGGGCCCGTTCCAGCGCCCACCAAGAGTAACTGTGAGGACTTACAGTGTTGTGGCACCACCACCACCAAAGGCCCAATTTTTCTACCACTGTTCAACAATGGCATGTAATTACAATTCTTCATATAATAGTTCACAGCAGGGCGTTCCAGCACCCACCAAGAGTAACTGTGAGGGTTTACAGTGTTGTGGCAACACCAACACCTTAAGGCCCAAATTTCTGCAGAGTATATAGGGCAGGCCCCTACTTTCAAACATCCAACTTACAAATGACTCCTACTTGCAAACAGAAGGAGACAACAGGAAGTGAGAGGAAATCTACAACTAGGAAGGGAAATTCTCTCCTGTAAGAGTTAATATGGGAAAAAACATGTCTCCTCTCCACTTATGCTTTATCACCAATCCTTGTTTCACTAAAAACCCCAAATTTTCAAAAAACATTTGTCATTGGGACAGAAAGTGAAGTGAAATCTTCTGAAGAGGTGCACAGACAGCAAAACAAATGTTACAGGGGTGATAACCCTTCCCTTAGTTTTCCAAAAAGCTTAAAAATAGATTTTTTGGGCTAGAGCTACACTTTAAAAATTGTACCAGTTCAAAATTACAAACAGATTATACTTAACAACAAACCTACAGTCACGGTCTTGTTTGCACCGCCTGTATACTGCTGTTCAGAGTATATAGGGCCTGGGGGCCCCATGCCTTTCCTTTTTTTAATTTGGGTGTGGGGTTCCCCTTAATATCCATACAAGACCCAAAGGGGCTGGTAATGGGCTGGGGGGGGTGGGGGGGGTACCCATGCCATTTTCTCAATGATTTTCACCTATATTGCCGGGACCAGACATTACATTAAAGCCGCAAGCAGTTTTAAATGACTTTTTTTTATGGCTGCGGAAATGAACGAATAATTGTTCGATTAATCGCTAATTTCTTTGATCGATCAAAATAATTTTGATCGAGGACGATCCGCAGAGTGAGCTCCGTGGTCTCGTCCATAGGAAAGGCAGTGGCTTCGGCCTAGCTCCGGAGCGGCGGCCATCTTGGTCCTCCCGGTGGCGGCCTAGTATCGGCGCGCTGACGTCATCATCAGCCGCCTGCTTGTGCCGTCTACTCTGCGAGTCTGCGGACGGTTTTGCCTGGATTTTACGGTATGGGGGGAGATGTGGACATTACGGTATGGGGGGAGATGTGGACATTACGGTATCGGGGAGATGTGGACATTACGGTATGGGGGGAGATGTGGAAAATTGTAAAAACTGTATGTGCGTTATCAAAATTAGTCGGTTAATCGATTAAATAAAAAAAAATAGATTAATCGAACACGAAAATTTTAATCAGTAACAGCCCTACTTTTTTTCCTTTTTAGAAATTTCATTTTGTGCAGGGACAGTTCTAAAACACGGGAAACACGTGCCACTTCACAGGCATACTTTAGACACCCCCCAGGTACGATATTTAAAGGAATATTTCACTTTGTTTTCACTTTAACCACTTCCCGCCCAGTCAATAGGAGATTGACGTCCGGGAAGTGGTTCTGTTATCCACACTGGACGTCTATTGACGTCCTGCAGGATAACAGCCGCCGTGCGCCCGGGGGGGCGCGCATCGCGGTGATCGGTGGAGCGGTGTGTCAGTCTGACACACCGCTACACTGATCTCGGTAAAGAGCCTCCGGCGGAGGCTTTTTACCACGTGATCAGCCGTGTCCAATCACAGCTGATCACGATGTAAACAGGAAGAGCCGTTGATCGGCTCTTCCTCACTCGCGTCTGACAGACGCGAGTAGAGGAGAGCCGATCGGTGGCTCTCCTGACAGGGGGGGTTCGCGCTGATTGTTTATCAGCGCAGCCCCCCCTTGGATACCCACACTGGACCACCAGGGAAGCCCCCTAGGACCACAAGGGAAGCCCCAAGCATGTGGATGGCCAGGTAAGTCCCCCATGGCCATGCACAAATACATACACAACATATGCCAATCAGTGCCCACAAATGGGCACTGACTGGCACTATCATGGCACGACCACAATGTATGATGCCCAGCAATGCCAGCCATCAGTGTCATCAGTGCTACCTATCAGTGCCTATCCGTGCCCATAAGTGCCCACCTATCAGCGCCCGTCCGTGCCACCTATCAGTGCCACCCATAAGTATCCATCAGTGCCGCCTATGAGTGCCGCCTATGAGTGCCACCTCATTGGTGCCACCTCATCAGTGCCCGTCATTGAAGTAGAAAAGGTACTTATTTACAAAAGAAATTAACAGAAACAAAGAAAAAAAACTTCGTTTTTTTCAAAATTTTCTCTCTTTTTTATTTGTTGTGCAAAAAATAAAAATTGCAGAGGCGATCAAATACCACCAAAAGAGAGCTCTATTTGTGGGAACAAAATGATAAAAAAAATGTTTGGGTACAGTGTTGCATGACCGCACAATTGTCATTCAAATTGCGACAGCGCTGGAAGCTCAAAATTGGCTTGGACAGGAAGGTGTATAAGTGCATGGTATTGAAGTGGTTAAGCATCATTAAAATCACTGCTCCCGAAAAAACTGCTGTTTTTAAAACTTTTTTTTGCATTGATACATGTCCCCTGGGGCAGGACCCGGGTCCCCAAACCCTTTTTAGGACAATAACTTGCAGATTAGCCTTTAAAATTAGCACTTTTGATTCCGAACGTTCGAGTCCCATAGACTTTAACAGGGTTCTAAAGTTTGTGCGAACTTTCGGTCCGTTCGCAGGTTCTGGTGCGAACCGAACCGGGGGGTGTTCGGCTCATCCCTACTCAGCATATATAGTGGAGCAAGCCCACAGAGTCCTGATGGGCCCCAGACCACAAGGGGCACCACCTGGACCTTTTTCAATACGCCTCCTCAATTATCGGGATCAGGACCTCATCCTTGCTGAAGCCAGAACACAACCCCAGCTCAGGTATGAAAATACTACTCTACACTTCTTTCCTGATTTTTCCCCGAGCTCTTTTGTGGGGGTGAAGAAGTGGTTGCGTGAGAAGGGGCTTACCTACGGAATGCTATATCCTAGCAAGCTGCGTGTGGAGCATCAGGGATCTGTGAAATTATTTGAATCTCCATCGGATGCCTCAGAGTGGTTGAATACCCTAGCCCAGGGGTCTCCAAACTTTTCAACACGAGGGCCACATTGTAGATTTTTCAAGTATTCGGGGGCCGGAAAAAAAATTCAGCAGCGTCCCCATCAGAAGTGTCCCCAGCAGTGTCTCCATCAGCACAGCCATGTCCCCATCAGCACAGCCATGTCCCCATCAGCACAGCCGCTGATGGGGACATTGCTGTGCTGATGGGGACACTGCTGATGGGGACACGGGTGTCCCCATCAATGGTGTCCCCATCAGCGGTGTCCCCATCAGTACAGCAATGTCCTCATCGGCACAGCAATGTCCCCATCATCACTGATGGGGACGCCGCTGATTGGGATGCCATTGATGGGGACACCATTGATGGGGACACCCGTGTCCCCATCAGCAGTGTCCCCCATCAGCACTGCAATGTCCCCATCAGCAGCATCCCCATCATCGCTGATGGGGACACCGCTGATTGGGAATGCCGCTGATGGGGACACCATTGATGGGGACACCCATGTCCCCATCAGCAGTGTCCCCATCAGCACAGCAGTGTCCCCATCAGCACAGCAGTGTCCCCATCATCGCCGATGTGGACACCGCTGATGGGGACGCCTCTGTACTGATGGGAACAACATTGATGGTGACACCCGTGTCCCCATCAGCAGTGTGCCAATCAGCGGTGTCCCCAGCAATGTCCCCATCAGAACAGCAATGTCCCCATCAGCACAGCAATGTCCCCATCATCACTGATGGGGACGCCTCTGATGGGGACATTGCTGTGCTGATGGGGACACCGCTGATGGGGACACCCTGTCCCCATCAGCGGTGTCCCCAGCATTGACCCCATCAGAAAAGCAATGTCCCCATCAGCAGTGTCCCCAGCAGCACAGCAATGTCCCCATCAGCAGTGTCCCCAGCAGCAGTTAGGGAACACAGTGCTGTGTCCCCAGCAGCACAGCAGTGTCCCCATTAGCAGCGTCCCCATCATCGTTGATGGGGACGCCGCTTATGGGGACATTGCTGTGCTGATGGGGACACCATTGATGGGAACACCCGTGTCCCCGACAGCGGTGTCTCCAGCAATGTCCCCATCAGAACAACAATGTCCCCATCAGCAGTGTCCCCAGCAGCACAGCTATGTCCCCAGCAGCACAGCTATGTCCCCGGCAGCGTTGTGCAACACTTGCCTCCGCAGTAGCTGGCTTCTGCTCTTCTACAGCTCTCTGCAACCCCCGAGTGAGTCCCGACTCCCGCCCGCTTCTACACACGTGGAAGGATCGTAATTTCAAACAACGGGCGGGAAGAGGGGAGGTGCCACGCCTGTGACGTCACTGGTTGCCGGGACATTGGAAATCCCAGCAGCCAATCAAAAAGCACGGCGTGGCAGCATGGGCGGGTGTGCGGCTTTGGTTGCAGGACCTGCCAGCTGCGGGAGGGTGCCGGGCGGGCTGGATAAAAACACACAAGCGGGCCGAGGTTTGGAGACCCCTGCCCTAGCCTAAAAACATTTTTCCCTGACATGACTCAGTCCCTGCTTGGCTCAGGCTCTATACGTTCTTTGTTATCTGATTGAGGGGGATGCTGACCCCTTGGAAGGCAATGCAGGGCTGCCCGGCCTCTATACTCCCCATTGGGATCAATTTTGCTCTTTTCTTTTTATGTATGCTCTTTTTGTTACTGCTTACTTTTTGATCCTGCCATAGACCATTATGTGGGGTCCGGAGTGCTTTTTGGGAGTTTTCGTGGAATGAACTTTGGAACTTGGAATTCTGACCCCCTACTCTCTGCGGAGTGTATGCAGTAACTTCTCAGTGGATAGTTTTGATGTTTTTGGGATTAAAGTCCTCCAGCGGGTGTCAAGTTAGTTATGCTGGCGAGACACGGAAAGATAATGACTCTGTTGGGAATTTTTAAGTTAAAGTTTAATTTGTGTTTTTCTGCAATTTTTGATATACTACCTGACGATAATGCAATTGTGCTTTTTGCACTATTATAGTTCTCCCCATGTACAGGGGAGTGATCTTCTCAGGAATATATGGGTTTTCAATGGTTCTCTGTGTTACCGGTATATGTTTATGTTTCAGCACTGTAAATGGCAATGTATGGCTCTGGGCTTCTTTTCTGGTAATGGGCTCCCCTCTAGTGGATATTTTTGGAATTGCAGCCATGACTGAGTATTAGTGACCTTTCCTGGAATGTCAGGGGAATAAAAGAGAAAATTTTATACTTACCTGACGGTAATTTTCCTTTCCTGATGCAAGCATGACAGCATATACGTAAAGGGAAGGCTCCGCCTCCCTGCCTAATTCAGGATCGGTTATACTATAAAAGTAGGTCTCCTCCCTTCCTGCAGTATTCTCGTAACTTGGTATCACTGCGAAGGCCTTTATTATATTTGTGTTTTTTTTCTTTTTTTTTTTTTTTTTTGAGAGGGGGACCTATATGCTGTCATGCTTGCATCAGGAAAGGAAAATTTACCGTCAGGTAAGTATAACATTTTCCCTTTTCCTGACACAGCATGACAGCATATATGTATGGGATGTACCAAATCACCAGACAACAAGGGTGGGTACTGCTCAAGTGTTTAAGAGGATTAGATCTATCCCCACTAACGACTGAGATGTATTGTAGTTAAGACTGCTGGGTCCACAACAATGGACCCCCAACGTTTTCAATGTAGACCAAGTCGTAGTTTTACATATTAATTCTGGAGGAACTATTCTGAGTTCCATCAATGGATGCGCAATCAGTCTGGCAGAGCAGTCTCTGCCCTCACCTGATGGGTTTGTCCTAGTCATCTAAGCTTTGACTAACTTGATCCGCACCACTGCGATTGTCTTCGTTAGGCCTGATGAGTCTATCGTTTTTCTCCTAGAGAAGGGCCAATTCTATGTCTCTTTTCAACCTTGACTATTTTCAATGTTTGTGGTACTTGAAACACTTTCGTTTGGATATGCCAGAAGGCTGATTGTTCTAACCCAGGTTGCAAAGATATCAACCTTTGTATAGTGTTGAGGAAGAGACTAGAGCCATTTTGCCTGATAATTTCAGCAACAAGGTAGTTTATAGCTTGACACTTGGATGTCTGAGATCCTTCTAGACCTATTCGCCAAAAGGAATACTTATTCCATGTTACTGGCCATATTTAGGATGTCTTATCCCTCTAAATGGAGAGTGAGATAATGTGTCTCACACTATTTGGAAGACTCCATGGGGAAAACAACAACTTGTCCAGGTTTTTCGGAATTGGTTGCTAAGATATGCAACCGTTACTGGATCCCACCGTTACTGGATCCCAGAGAGTGAGGACACGACTGTGTTTCATGTATCCTTTAATGCCGTCTCTAGGCTTACTTGTATACAATGCAATCCTTACAGTAAGGAACAGAGAATTCCATCATTTAAATTCTGTAGGTTTTTCTTGTATCTAATGTACTTGAAGTCTGGAGTAGGCGCTCTGACCTCCATAGGATTTCAAACACTAAAACGGTGAGACCTCTACTTCTTGGTCTCCAGCATCTAGATATAACTTGTATGAATTTGGAAGATACCGTTGGCTACGCTGTATGAGGTGTTGGATCTCAGGAAGGAGAATAGGAGGTTCTCGGATCTGAGACTGTACCCGCGGATATTATGGCTTGCAAGCCACAGGGCAATTATTGTTATCACCACCGAACTGCTGCGAATCTGGATAAGGATCCTGGAGACTATTAGGTTTGTTGAATATACATATTGGCTAATTTGCCGACCCAGTTGGCTGTCATTAGTTTCTTTGCTTCCACCTCTGGGAAGCCACCCAGGTTACTATCAGACCAATATCTTGATAGCCTTTTTTGTTGCCGATCCCTTGACCGGCTTTTTGTTTTGGAGACTGTCCCTTGTCATCCAACGGCTTTTGTATCTTGCGCCATCTGGCCGTAAGTTCTAGAAAACCCTAACTTAACATGCTGGGAGATACTTCTGACAGAAGTTGACTAGTTTTGCATTCCTTCTTGACAGCGAAGATAGGCCTTCCCCATTTTGCTGAGTCTTTTCAGCATAGTTGAGGTTCTTTTTGTTGCGTTTCGGAAAGACTCTAGTCTGCGACTGCTATAACTGACTTTTGGACACCTTGTTTTCCATTGGCATGAACACCCGACGAGTAACCACTTGGGATGATTGGTATGCCTAATAGCTGATACGCTGAAAGATTAGTTCGTTTAGCTACCTCTCCAAGAGGGGACTTTTCTCCTCTGTGGAGTTACTGTTTCTAGTGCAGAAAGTAAGTCTTTCCTTACTACAAAACCAGTTAATACAGTTGTCAACCTTCCCTTGGGCACTTCGGACCTCATGGATTACTACAGGCTACTTTATCGCTCTTGCGACCGTGGGATGCAACCAATGGGAAATAGCCATTTTGTTCAAGTGAGATACTTATACTGTTGCTCTCTCTGAGTGTAAGGCCTCGTACACACGGCCGAGATTCTCGTTGAAAAAAACATGTCGTTTTTTTCGACGAGATTCTTGGACAAGAAACTTGTCCCGGCCGAGTGTACACACGCTCGTTTCAAAGAACCCACGGTTCTTTGAAAGGAGTGTACGCGGTGACGTCATCGACTACGTCGAGCATGCGCTGGTCACATTCGATGCCGTCGCCGCCATCTTGGTATACCCTACGTATGCCTAGGAAGCTACCGCGCATGCGTCAAATTCATTTCGAACATGCGCGGGCTTCCGGGCGGACAGGTAAGTGTACACACACTCACTTTTCTCGTCGAGAAACATGCCGAGGAGAATCTCGACGAGAAAATAGAGAGCAGGTTCTCTATTTTCTCGTCGAGGTTTCTTGTCGGTTTTCTCGACGAGAAACCCGATAGCAGCGTACACACGACCGATTTACTCGGCAAGACCTCTCTGCCAGCAAGTTTCTTGCTGGTTCTTGCCGAGAAAATCGGTCGTGTGTACGAGGCCTGACTTTATTGTATTTTTTCAGAGATTCAGAATTGCTTCCCGGTAGGTCATTGTTGTGATGAGACTAGTTGGTCTCTCGATGATGGTTCCTCCCGACTCGATCAGAGTCTGTACTGGGACTCTTTTCCCAGAATCTGGAAGTCATTGTGCCAGTCTGTTGTCCAGACAAGGCTCACCAGAAGTCCTTGGTCCTGCAAGTCGGCCCTTACTGGACCCAATATCCCAGGAAATGTCCGGAGTTTGTGGAAATGTCACAGTCTACCAGATGAACTCGTAGTGAACTCTAAATTCCAAGCAAAGGTACTTGCTGAAACATGAGTATTTCGAAGTGTGTATACAGTATACACACACACACACACACTTGTGGATGACCACAACATACAGGATATATAAGGTAATACCGACATATAATCACACATAGGTTGGACTTGATGGACTTGTGTCCAACCTCACCCCCTATGCCACCATGCAATTATACAACTTGCTAGGTCTAAAGACCATCGACAGTCTTAGCCTAAAATCGTGCAATTTTTCTGCGATTTCTATGTCTTGAATCAATGCCTGTGTATTCTTGATATCTATGGCCCCAAGTTAGATCACAGTGGGATCAAAAGTAGTGTAGGGACTACTTTACCGTCACAGCGATTTGGGGTCGCACCACTATGAACGATACACCTTGGAAATCATGGGGTATGATTTGTGGAGGTCAAGCCTTACTGACGGCTGGAGAGATTAATTCCAACAATGGCCTGTGCAAATTTTTTGGATCCTTATCCTTATGCTTGTTATTCAAGTCTTACTTTTGACTAACGATCATGTAATCACAACCCTTGTGCTCTGATGCATCATGAAGGGAATTGGTAGAGCGAAATGAAAAAAATTCCATTCCTTAATGCACAGGACCCACGGATCCTAAGCTCAAATTTACATATAACTAACTGTCAGCTGACCCTATTGGGCGGCTTGGGTTTAGGCAAATAAAGATGATTCTTGATTCTTTATTCTCCGCTATAGTTCTCCCAGGTCTAACCTGTCATTCACTCTTTGTTACTTTGCCTTTTGGACATCCTCTGGTCATTGGTGATTAACATCAGGAATTAATCCTCCTTCTAAATATCACCAAATCTGACTTGAACAGTCACCACTCTGACTTAAAGCGGCATGTGTTTACTTGTGGCATGGGACATAAGTGTTCACTGACCACAATAATTACTGGAGAAACAGCATACAGTTTTGTATCCGCAGTGTCTGAACTGCATCATTGGCTACTCCATTTTCAATCTAGGATCCGCCATCATAGAGAGTTTATCACTGAGCAGAGCTCTGCTTTTATCCTGTCTGGGGTCCTGACAGTCTGGCTACCGAAGTGAGCTCAATCGCAGGACACAAAACACTACTTAACAGTAGTATGAACCTTCTTCATCTCTGGATCCATTTGCTGTCCCAGGGTCTCTGCTAGGGATGAGCCGAACACCCCCCCTTTTGGTTCGCACTAGAACCTTCGAACGGACCAAAAGTTCACGCAAACGTTAGAACCCTATTAAATACAATGGACGCGAAAGTTCGAAATCTAAAGTGCTAATTATAACGACTAATATGCATGTTATTGTCCTAAAAAGGGTTTGGGGACCCGGGTTCTGCCCCAGGGAACATGTATCAATGCAAAACGAAGTTTTAAAAACGGCCGTTTTTCGGGAGCAGTCATTTTAACCACTTAACGACCGCCCACCGCCGATTTACGTCGGCAGAATGGCACGGACAGGCAGAATCACGTAGATCTACGTGATCGCCTTTGTGCAGTTGGGGGGTCCATCCGGACCCCCCTTCACTGCAGTGAGCGGCCGTTAAGTGTTCGGGAGCGATCAGGCATGAGGGGGCGGCCGCTCGATTCCGCCCCCCCCCCTCGCGATCGCTCCCGGCCAATGAAATTGCTTCCTCCGCCATGTGATGTAAACACAGGCTGGAGGAAGTGATGTCATCTCCCTCGCCGCGGTCTTTTCGTTCCCGGCGCCGAGGAGTGAAGACAGAGGTTAGTGCTCCAACAGTCCACTGACACGTAGGTACACATAGGCACACAAATCACCCCCCAGTCACCCCCAGATCACCCCCCAGGTCACCCCAAAGCCCCCAATCACAGTGTCACTGATTGCAGTGATCATTTATTTTACTGATCACTGCATTTAGTGTCATCTGTGATTGTAAAAAGTTGCAAGGCAGTTAGGATTAGGCCCCTTTAGGTCCAGGGTAGCCCCCTAACCCCCCCTAATAAAGGTTTAACCCCTTGATCACCCCCCAGGTAACCCTTTCACCCCCTAACTTCAGCGTCACTAAGCGATTGTTTTTCCGATCGCTGTATTCGTGTCGCTGGTGTTTTAGATAGGCAGTTATTTTTTTTTTAGGTTCGCCGCAGGTTTTTATTGGTGTCAGGTACCCCCATATTTAACCTAATAAAGGTTTTAACCCCCTGATTGCCCCTAGTTAACCCTTTCACCAGTGATCACCATATAAAGGTTACGGGTGACGCTGGTTGATTAGTTTGCTTTTTATAGCATCAGGGCACCCGCCGTATATAACCCAATAAAGGTTTAACCCCCCTGATCGCCCGGCGGGTGAGATCAATTAGGTTTTAGCGCCAGAGAGGGTCTGCGTCGCCCCAGGCAGTGTTAGGTTAGTGCCAGTAACGCTAACACCCACGCGCAAAGCATACACCCCCCTTAGTGGTATAGTATCTGATCAGATCTATACTAGCATCCCCAGCGGTTTAGGGTTCCCAAAAACGCAGTGTTAGCGGGATCAGCCCAGATACCTGCTAGTACCTGCGTTTAGCCCCTCCGCCCAGCCCAGCCCAGCCCACCCAAGTGCAGTATTGATCGATCACTGTCACTTACCAAACACAACACACATAACTGCAGCGTTCGCAGAGACAGGCCTGATCCCTGCGATCGCTAACAGTTTTTTTGTAGCGTTTGATATATTTGCTGACGACAGTCAGGTGCTTTTTTTCCTGTGAATCTTACTAGTGTACCCCTAAATTTAGAGCCCAAAATGGCAAGTCGAAGGTACACTAGTAAAGAGGCCTACGAGATTCTGAGCATGACAGATAGTGAAGAGGAGGTCACGTATCTGTCAGATTCAGGCTCAGAATATCTTCCCGTAGAAGACAGTGACGTCAGCGGCCCCACGTCAGATAGCTCTGACGACGAAGTTGAGGTCCCTGCTAAGGTCAGGCGTACCCGATCCCGATCTTCTGAGGTTGTTGAGGAGCAAGAACCGCAGGTCTCTCGTATCATGGAGCAGAGTAGTACTAGCGCCGCTATTCCTTCTGGTGAACTGGCAAGCACCAGCGGCCTAGTACAGCCTGGACGTACATCCAGCACTGCAGTAACACTTGGTGACGTGGCGAGTCCCATAAGTGCAGTTCAAGCTGGCGAGGTGGCAAGCACAAGTAGTGTCCCGCTGCCACCAAGAAGACAAAGGCAGGCCCGTCGTGCCCATACTGCCCTTCCTGCAGAATTCGCCTATCCTGATTGGGTCCCCACCACTTCTGCAGAACCCGTACTTCCCCCATTCACTGCCCAACCCGGTATTCAGGTGGAAACAGCTGATTTTATGCCAATCGATTTTTATTCGCTGTTTTTCACGGAAGATCTCTATAGATCTATTGTGGACCAGAGTAATTTATATGCTGGTCAATTTATCGCCGCTAACCCCCAGTTGCCTAAAATTGCCAGAAATTGGAAACCAATTACGGTTTCCGAATTTAAGACCTTTCTGGGCCTTTCCCTCAACATGGGCACACATAAATTTCCGTCATTGCGTGCTTATTGGTCCACGCACCCAATTGACCACATGCCCGTGTTCTCTGCCTCCATGTCCAGGGCACGATACGAGCAGATTTTGCGGTTCATGCACTTCAACGACAATGAACTTTGTCGTCCACGTGGGGACCCTGAATACGACCGGCTCTATAAAATTCGGCCCCTCATAAACCACTTCAACGAACGTTTTGCAGCCTTGTTTACTCCCGATCAAGTTGTCTGCGTTGATGAGTCCCTGATTAAATTTTCTGGCCGCTTGTCTTTCAAGCAGTACCTTCCCAGCAAGCGTGCCAGATACGGGGTCAAGCTCTACAAGTTCTGTGACAGGGCAACAGGCTATGTAGTGAACTTTACGGTTTATGAGGGAAAAGACAGTCAGATTGAGTCGGTCAACTGCCCGGATTACATAGGGAGCGCTGGCAAGATAGTGTGGAACTTGGTGTCACCCTTATTCGGAAAGGGGTACCACTTGTATGTGGACAATTATTACACGAGCGTGCCACTGTTTAGTCACTTGTTTGATCATAAGATTGGAGCATGTGGCACCGTGCGACCTAATCGCCGGGGCTTTCCCCAGCGGCTTGTAGATGCCCGTCTTAGGCTGGGGGAGAGAGCCTGCTTGAAGTGTAATAACTTGCTCGCTATGAAGTGGAGGGACAATAAGAATGTTTTCCTTCTTACCTCCCTTCATGCAGACACGACAGTCCAAATTCCTACGGCGACTGGTGTTGTGGAGAAACCCCTCTGTGTCCACGAATATAACCAAAATATGGGAGGGGTGGACCTCAACGACCAGTTGATGGCGCCGTATCTAATTGACCGTAAGGCGAGACGCTGGTACAAAAAAGTGTCTCTATCATTATTCCAATTGGCTTTGCTGAACGCTCATGTGCTATACAGAGCTTCAGGCGGGACGTTATCTCTTCTAAAATTCCAGAATGAGATAGTCACAGAACTCCTGTATCCAGGCGGTTCTGCACCTCACCATCCCCAACCAAATGCAGTAAGCCGGCTGCATGAGAGGCATTATTCGTATGTCCTCCCGAGTACCCCTACCCAAAGCCACCCCCAAAAAAGATGTCGTGTCTGTAGCAAGCGCGGATTTAGGCGTGACACCCGTAGTTTTTGTCCACGCTGTCCTGACAAGCCTGGTCTTTGCCAAGGTGAATGTTTTGAACGCTACCACTCAAAAGTGAAGTTTTAGCGTAGGGTACAGCATTTCACAGACTAGGACACACTTACACAGGGTCTCCCAAGATGCCATTACATTTTGAGAGACCCGAACCATTACAGTTGTAAAGTTACAAAAAAAAGTGTAAAAAAGAAAAAAAAAACGTAAAAAACAAAACACAAAAAAAATATAAAATAAAAAAACCAAAAATAGTTGTCGTTTTATTGTTCTCCCTCTCTCTATTTTCTCTCTATTGTTCTGCTCTTTTTTACTGTATTCTATTCTGCAATGTTTTATCATGCTTGCTTTTCAGGTATGTAATTTTTTGTTTTCAGGTGCGCCATTCAACTGCAGCGCGGAATTATTTATCTTGACAGCAACAGCGTTTGCTCCCACGATACATAAAGCCGTGACTCCAGTGCTGTAGGAGGTGATTTCACCACCACAGTTAAAAAAAAGAGCATATATGCCGAAGCATGGGGGCAGCAGGGGCGGAGGAGCGATTTTGCTCCTAATGCCGTGTACATACGGTCGAAATTCCGACCGTGTGTACGCGGCATAACTTTTTTGCGGGAGGATGCCCCCATGCTTCGGCATATATATATTTTAGGCACAGGTTGCGTTAAAACATTTTTTTATTTTTTACTAGGTTTTGTTTTGGTATTTGCTTTGCAGGTATGGCATGGTAAGGTCTTACTGTTGTACTGTAATGTTACTTTGTTTTAATGTTAATCACCATTTGCTTAGCAGGTACGCCATTCAGTTGCAGCACGGATCTATTTATCTTGACAGCAACAGCGTTTGCTCCCACGATACATAAAGCCGTGACTCCAGTGCTGTAGGAGGTGATTTCACCACCACAGTTAAAAAAAAGAGCATATATGCCGAAGCATGGGGGCAGCAGGGGCGGAGGAGCGATTTTGCTCCTAATGCCGCGTATATACGGTCGAAATTCCAACGGAGGCTTATCCGTGGAAAAGTCCGACCGTGTGTACGCGGCATAACCTTTTATGCCGCGTACATACGGTCGAAATTCCGACGAAGGCTTGACCGTGTGTACGCGGCATAACTTTTTTGCGGGAGGATGCCCCCATGCTTCGGCATATATGCCCATCATTAGAAGTGGGTGGATGAAGGGAGGTATTCTAATGGTGGGCATACCCACCAATCAATCTCTTTTTTTCGTTCAGCCAATAGGCTGTATGAAAAAAAAGATTACAATACATGTCCAACAAGGACCAGCAACGTACTGGTATGTTGCTGGACTTTGAATGTTTATACCAGAATGATGCCTGCGGGTTTAGGTATCATCTTGGTATCATTCTTTTCAGCCAGCAGCCGGCTTTCATGTAAAAGCAATTCTAGCAGATAATTAGCCTCTAGACTGCTTTTACAAGCAGTGGGAGGGAATGTCCCCCCCCGGATATAAAAAGCGCCATTGGGAAATTGGGAAAGCATTTTATCACACCGATCTTGGTGTGGTCAGATGCTTTGAGGGCAGAGGAAAGATCTAGGGTCTAACCCCCCAATTTTTTTCAAAAAAAGAGTACCTGTCACTACCTATTGCTATCATAGGGGATATTTACATTCCCTGAGATAACGATAAAAATGGTAAAAAAATAAAATATGGAAGGCACAGTTTAAAAATAAAATAAAAAAGCCAAATAAATAATAAAAAAAAAAAAAAAAAAAAAAAAAGCACCGCTGTCCCCCCCTGCTATTGCGCAAAGGCGAACGCAAGCGTCGGTCTAGCGTCATATGTAAACAGCAATTGCATCATGCATGTGAGGTATCACCGCGAAGGTCAGATCGAGGGCAGTCATTTTAGCAGTAGACCTCCTCTGTAAATCTAACGTGGTAACCTGTAAAGGCTTTTAAATGCTTTTAAAAATGAATGTAGTTTTGTCGCCGCTGCGCGTTTGTGCGCAATTTTAAAGCATGTCGTGTTTGGTATCCATGTACTCGGCCTATGATCATCTTTTTTATTTCATCAAACATTTGGGCAATATAGTGTTTTTTAGTGCATTAAAAATAAAAAAAGTGTGTTTTTCCCCCAAAAAATGCGTTTGAAAAATCGCTGCGCAAATACTGTGTGGAAAAAAAAATGCAACACCCACTATTTTAATCTGTAGGGCCTTTGCTTTAAAAAAATATATAATGTTTGGGGGTTCAACATAATTTTCTTGCAAAAAAAAATTTTCTTTCATGTAAACAAAAAGTGTCAGAAAGGGCTTTGTCTTCAAGTGGTTAGAAGAGTGGATGATGTGTGACATAAGCTTCCTAATGTTGTGCATAAAATGCCAGGACAGTTCAAAACCCCCCCAAATGACCCCATTTTGTAAAGTAGACACCTCAAGCTATTTGCTGAGAGGCATGTTACGCCCATTGAATATTTTTTTTTTTTGTCCCAAGTGATTGAATAATGACCAAAAAAAAAAAAAAAAATGTACAAAAAGTTGTCACTAAATTATATATTGCTCAAACATGCCATGGGCATATGTGGAATTACACCCCAAAATACATTCTGTTGCTTCTCCTGAGTACGGGGATACCACATGTGTGGGACTTTTTGGGAGCCTAGTCGCGTACGGGACCCCAAAAACCAAGCACCGCCTTCAGGATTTCTATGGGTGTAAATTTTTGATTTCACTCCTCACTGCCTATCACAGTTTTGGAGGCCATCGAATGCCCAGATGGCACAAAACCCCCCCAAATGACCCCATTTTGTTAAGTAGACACCCCAAGCTATTTGCTGAGAGGTATGTTGAGTATTTTGCAGATCTCGCTTTTTGTCACAAAGTTTTGAAAATGTAAAAAAAGAAAAAAAAAAAGAAAAAAAATGTCTTTCTTAATTTTCAAAAACAAATGAGAGCTGTAAAATACTCACCATGCCTCTCAGCAAATAGCTTGGGGTGTCTACTTTCCAAAATGGGGTCATTTGTGGGGGTTTTGGGCTATTTTGACATTTTATGGCCTTCAAAACTGTGATAGGTAGTGAGGAGTGAAATCAAAAATGTATGCCCTTAGAAACCTTGAAGGCGGTGCTTGGTTTTTGGGGTCCCGTACGCGGCTAGGCTCCCAAAAAGTCCCACACATGTGGTATCCCCGTACTCAGGAGAAGCAGCAGAATGTATTTTGGGGTGTAATTTCACATATAACCATGGCATGTGTGAGCAATATATCATTTAGTGACAACTTTTTGTACATTTTTTTTTTTTTCTTTTTGTCATTATTCAATCATTTGGGACAAAAAAAAAAAAATATTCAATGGGCTCAACATGCCTCTCAGCAAATAGCTTGGGGTGTCTACTTTCCAAAATGGGGTCATTTGGGGGGGTTTTGTGCCATCTTGGCATTTTATGGCCTTCAAAACTGTGATAGGTAGTGAGGAGCGAAATCAAAAATTTGCGCCCTTAGAAACCTTGAAGGCGGTGCTTGGTTTTTGGGGTCCCGTACGCGGCTAGGCTCCCAAAAAGTCCCACACATGTGGTATCCCCGTACTCAGGAGAAGCAGCAGAATGTATTTTGGGGTGCAATTCCACATATAACCATGGCATGTGTGAGCAATATATCATTTAGTGACAACTTTTTGTAATTTTTTTTTTTAATTTTTTTTTTTGTCATTATTCAATCACTTGGGACGAAAAAAATAAATATTCAATGGGCTCAACATGCCTCTCAGCAATTTCCTTGGGGTGTCTACTTTCCAAAATGGGGTCATTTGGGGGGGTTTTGTACTGCCCTGCCATTTTAGCACCTCAAGAAATGAGATAGGCAGTCATAAATTTAAAGCTGTGTAAATTTCAGAAAATGTACCCTAGTTTGTAAACGCTATAACTTTTGCGCAAACCAATAAATATACGCTTATTGACATTTTTTTTACTAAAGACATGTGGCTGAATACATTTTGGCCTAAATGTATGACTAAAATTGAGTTTATTGGATTTTTCTTATAACAAAAATTAGAAAATATCATTTTTTTTCAAAATTTTCGGTCTTTTTCTGTTTATATCGCAAAAAATAAAAATCGCAGAGGCAATCAAATACCATTAAAAGAAAGCTCTATTTGTGGGAAGAAAAGGACGCAAATTTCATTTGGGTACAACATTGCATGTCCGCACAATTTACAGTTAAAGCAGCGCAGTGCCGAATCCCAAAAACAGGCTTGGTCCTAATGGCCCGAAATGGTCCGGGGCTTAAGTGGTTAATGATGCATAAAGTAAAAAAAAAAAAAAAGTAAAATATTCCTTTAAATATCGTGCCTGGGGGGTGTCTAAAGTATGCCTGTGAAGTGGCTTGTGTTTCCCGTGTTTAGAACTGTCCCTGCACAAAATGAAATTTCTAAAAGGAAAAAAAGCCATTTAAAACTGCTTGCAGCTTTAATGTAATGTCTGGTCCCGGTAATATGGATGAAAATCTTTGAGAAAAATGGCATAGCTACCCCATCACCCCCCCCCCCCCTCCCCAGCCCAGCCCTCTTGTATGGATATTAAGGGGAACCCCGCACACAAAATAAAAAAGGCCCTATATACTCTGAACAGCAGTATACAGGTGGTGCAAACAAGACAGGGACTGTAGGTTTGTTCTTAAGTAGAATATGTTGTTTAATTTTGAACAGGTACATTGTTTAAGTGTAGCTCCAGCCAAAAAATCTATTTTTAAGCTTTTTGGAAAACATAGGGAAGGGTTATCACCCCTTTAACATTTGTTTTGCTGTCTGTGCCCCTGTTCAGAACATTTCACCTCACTTTCCGTCCCAATGACAACTGTTTTTGAAAAGTGGGGTTTTTATTGAAACAAGGATTGGTGATAAAGCATCAGTAGAGAGGAGACACCTTTTTCCCATATTAACTCTTACAGGAGAGAATTTCCCTTCCTAGGGGTAGATTTCCTCTCACTTCCTGTTGTCTCCTTCGGTTTGCAAGCAGGAGTCGTTTGTAAGTTGGATGTTTGAAAGTAGGGGCCTGCCGTATATACTCTGCTGAAATTTGCCCCTTACATGTTGGTGTTGCCACAACACTGTGAGCCCTCACAGTTACTCTTAGTGGGCGCTGGAACGCCCTGCTGTGAACTATTATATCAGGAATTGTATTTACATGCCATTGTTGAACAGTGGTAGAAAAATTGGGCCTTTGGTGGTGGTGGTGTTGCCACAACACTGTAAGCCCTCACAGTTACTCTTGGTGGGCGCAGGAATGGGCCCTGCTGTGAATTATTAGATCAATAATTGTAATTACACGCCCCTGTAGAACAGGGGCTGAAAAATTGGGCCTTAGCCACTGGTGCCACAACACTGCAACCCCTCACAGATACTGTACTTGGAGCACAGAAATGAGCCCTGTTGCAAAGTATTGCATCAAAAATTTTAATTACACGCCCCTGTTAAACAGGGGCTGAAAAATTGGGCCTTATGCACTGGTGCTGGTGCCACGACACTGCAACCTCTCCCAGATACTCTAGCTGGAGTGCAGGAATGAGCCCTGCTGCAAAGCATTGCATCAAAAATTGTAATTACATGCCCCTGTTAAACAGGGGCTGAAAATTGGGCCTTAGCCACTGGTGGCGGCACCCAGAAACAAAAATGTTCTTCCAAGCTATCATCATGAATTGGATCATTGAAGAGGAGGAGGAGGATAGTCAGTCAACATAACAGGACAGTCACTCAGCATCAGCATCAGTCTTGAAGGGATGTGACATTTGAAAAAAAAATATTCTGTTATATCAGCTTCAGGTGCTTGGTAGCTGGTGGTGATCCAAGACTATGTAAAAACAATATTTAGAGGAGCATCAAAGGCTAACTATAAATAATGTAAAACAATAAAACTGTACACAATAAAATGGTGAACAATAAATACTGAGACACATTAAAAATGTAAACCATGTGACTGTCCATAAATAGTGTAGCAGCGCTCTTGTCAAAAATGACAAGCTTATTTATGTGTTAATCTGTACACAAAGGAACTGATGAGTAAAGAGAAAGTGATATTTTTTATCCCAGTGCAATGATACAGTTCAAAGGATCATCCGTCATGTGTCGCATGAAAGTAGAGAAGTCCCCCTTTGGGGATGCACTCACCAAAATGTAGACATAGATAAGCCTTATCACCAAACATAGGATTGCCTCTTCCTTTTCTTTCACTCCTCCACCGATATCCAGCTCTTTGTGCTCAGGTATTCAGGTTAATACATATGGGGAAAAAAATGGCCACATAGCGTAATATTGCTTAACTCATTTATTCCCATAGATAACCCCCCTTACAAATGGATACGTACAAAAATTGAAATTGCAATAGGCAGATAAAGTGCGGTAGCCTGGCTGTTCAGTACACCTAAGGCGCCAGTAGATGGGGGTCCACGCTATGAACAGCGTGTAAACTTGTTACCACTTCCTGGTTCCTGGATGCGGTGGAGCGCAAGCGTCACTTCCGGTACGGCGAGACCACGACCCTGACGCGTTTCGTCACTTCCGGACTTCGTCTGAGGGCGTGGTCTCGAGCCGCAGTAGCCGGTGTTTTATCTGTGAGAGGCGGACATCACTCCTATGCTGAAAACCAATCCTAGCAGAGTACTTGCTCACACCCCCCAGCTATGCTAAACAAAGTCTGTGGGTTAAGTGAGAAGAGCCCGCCCAAGGGGAGGACCTGCATCTCTCCAAGCATTAAGCCAGCGGCGTAGTGTCCGCAAATGAATACAATGATTGTACATATATATTTTACGGACACTATTCAATTTGGAAAAATTAATTAATTTAAAAGGCCATCTCCATGGTCGTTAATTAATTGTGCAATTAAGTATAGCCCCTGGATGTCGATGTATAACGTTTCTACATCGAAACGGAGCCCGAGATGGAGACATTGCATTGCTGTTAGTGTGCTGGGATGAAACCCCACACATACAGCGATATTTGATATGCCATGAATGCTACAATCCATAAATTACTGTTTATGAATTTAGAACTGTGCATAATAGAGAAATATAAAATTACATATAAAAATCCATATATAAAATATATATATATATATATATATATATATATATATATAAAAATATATATGCAAAAAGTATAAAAGTATAAAAAATGTATAAAAAATATATATGTAAAAAAGTATATAAACTATGATGATCCAAGACTGGTTCATCTTTATGAAGGTCAGTCGATCAACCGAGTCAGTGGACAGGCGCACCCTGTGATCCATGACAAATCCTCCAGCAGCACTGAATGTGCGTTCTGAAAGAACGCTGGATGCAGGACAGGCCTGTAGCTCAATTGCATACTGTGCAAGCTCTGGCCAGTGATCCATCCTCAAGACCCAGTAAGCCAGAGGATTTTCGGTGGGAAAGGTGTCCAAGTCCGACCTTGCCCCTAGGTATTCCTGCACCATGTATATCAGACGCTGGCGATGGTTGCTGGAACCGATCATACCTTGGGGCTGCGGACTAAAGAATTGTCTGAACGCATCGGTCAGACGGCCACCTTCCCCACCGCTCCTTCCAGTGGCGGCTGGTGCTCAAAATTTTTGGGGGGCGCAAACAAACTGAAAAAAAAAATATCAATTGCCGCCACTGTGCCCAAACGCCACCAGTTTGCCCCCTCAAATACAGCCGGTTTGTTTCCATATACAGCCAGTGTGCCCCCATATATATACAGCCAGTGTGCCCCCATATACAGCCAGTGTGCCCCCATATACAGATATATAGCCAGTGTGCCCCCATATACAGCCAGTTTGTCCCCATATATATAGCCAGTGTGCCCCCATATACAGCCAGTGTGTCCCCATATATATAGCCAGTGTGCCCCCATATAAAGCCAGTTTGTCCCCATATACAGCCAGTTCCCCCCAAATGCAGCCAGTTTGTCCCCCATATACAGCCAGTTCCCCCCCAAATGCAGCCAGCGTGTCCCCCATATACAGCCAGTTCCCCCCAAATGCAGCCAGCGTGTCCCCCATATACAGCCAGTTCCCCCCATATTCAGCCAGTTCCCCCCATATTCAGCCAGTTCCCCCCATATACAGCCAGTTTGTCCCCCATATACAGCCAGTTTGTCCCCCATATTCAGCCAGTTCCCCCCATATTCAGCCAGTTCCCCCCCATATTCAGCCAGTTTCCCCCCCCATATTCAGCCAGTTCCCCCCCAACTATTCACCAGCTCACCAGGAGGCCGGCCATATGAATAGTGGGCAGCGCAGCAGCGGTGACAATACATAGATTCATGCAATGCATGAATCTGTGTATTGTCTTTCAGTGGCGGTGCAGGAGCGAGAGGGGGCGGCGCTCCGGCGCCCTCTATGGACGCACCGCCACTGGCTCCTTCTTTGACTGACCGAAGCCTCAGCAACTCGTTGTCCAGGACCAGGAGTTTGTAACCTCCCAGTCTCTGGGAATGCGTTGCACAGACCTTTCTGCAAGGCCTCCCGGAGTTGTCTCATCCTTTGATCCCTCTGCGACGGTAAGATAAGGTCCGCAACCTTACCCTTGTACCGTGGATCAAGGAAAGTGGCCAGCCAGTAATGGTCCCTCTCCTTGATCCGAAGAATACGAGGATCCTTCCGCAGACTTTGCAGGATCAGGGAGGCCATGCAGCGTAGGTTAGCTGAGGCATTCGGTCCAGAGTCCTCTGGGTCACTAAGGACGGCATGATCCGCAGCCACCTCCTCCCAGCCACGTGTTTCTTGGGACTGTAAATCATCCCTAAAAGACTGCTGCTGTTGATGCTGAGTGCCAAGCTCCACCTCCATGCTGACACAATCCTCATCCTCTTCCTGTGGGATGGGTGGGACAGAAGGAACACTGTCTGGGTAAAGGGGGCCTTGAGAGGCAAGGAAGTCCTCCTCTTCCTGCCTCTGTTCTGCCTCAAGTGCCCTGTCCATTATTCCACGCAGCGTATGCTCCAACAGGTGGACAAGAGGTACAGTGTCACTGATGCATGCACTGTCACTGCTCACCATCCTCGTGGCCTCCTCAAATGGTGCCAGGACAGTGCATACATCCCTGATCATGCCCCACTGGTGTGGTGAAAAAAAACCCGAGCTCCCCTGACCCTGTCCTGGTGCCGTAGTCGCACAGGTACTCATTGATGGCCCTCTGCTGCGTGTGCAGCCACTGCAGCATGGCCAACGTTGAGTTCCACCTGGTGGGCATGTCACATATAAGGCGGTTCTTGGGCAGGTTCAACTCCTTTTGCAGCTCAGCCAGCCGAGCACTGGCATTATATGATCTGCGGAAATGCACACAGACTTTCCTGGCCTGCCTCAGGACATCCTGTAAGCCCGGTTACCTGCTCAAGAACCGCTGCACCACCAGGTTAAGGACATGAGCCACACAGGGCACACGGGTCAGTTGTCCCTGTCGGAGGGCGGAGAGGAGGTTGGTGCCATTGTCGCAAAACACCATTCCTGCCTTAAGCTGGCATGGTGTCAACCCCCTCTCGGCCTGCCCCTGCAGAGCTGACAGAACCTCTGCCCCAGTGTGGCTCCTGTCCCCCAAACACACCAGCGCAAGCACAGCATGGCATCTTTTTGCCTGCGTACTTGCGTAGCCCCTTGAACGCCTACGGAGCACCGCTGGTTCCAAGGACAAAGCACAGGAAGAGGCCATGGAGGAAGAAGAGGAGGGGTGGAGGAGAGAGGTGTGTCACAACCAGTAGTAGCATTTTGGAGGCGTGGCGGCGAAACAACCTTCAACACTACTGCACCTTGTCCTGCATCCTTCCCAGCTGTCAAAAGAGTGACCCAATGGGCCGTGAAAGAAAGGTAACGTCCCTGTCCATGCCTGCTGGACCATGAGTCAGCGGTAATATGCACCTTACCGCTGACCGCCCTGTCCAGCGAGGCATGGACATTGCCTTCCACATGGCGGTAGAGAGCCGGAATCGCCTTCCAAGAGAAAAAGTGGCATTTGGGAACCTGCCACTGAGGAACCGCACATTGCATAAACTCACGGAAGGGGGCCGAGTCTACCAACAGAAAAGGCAGCAGTTGAAGTGCTAGCAATTTAGCCAAGCTAGCATTCAACCGCTGGGCATGTGGATGGCTGGGAGTGAACTTCTTTTGACGGTCCAGCAGCTGGGGCAGGGAAATTTGCCTGCTAGAATCGGACGTCGGTGTACTGCTAGCAGAGTGCCCGCAAGTACTTGGCTGTGACACACCTAATTCTACACCTTCATTCCCTCAGTGCAGGTTTCAGAGAGGACTGAAGGTATAGTGGGGTTGGAGATCCCAGCTGATGCGGAGCAAGGAGAGGTCCGCTTTGTTCTTTGGTGTGGGTTTTAAGGTAGGCTTGCCAACGAGCTGCATGGCAGGTCAACATATGTCTGGTCAAGCATGTGGTGCCCAAGCGGCTGATGTTTTAGCCACGCGAGATACGCTTGAGACATATGTTGCAAACAGCAGCGGTGCGATCTGATGCACTCGACTCAAAAAAGGCCCACACCAAAGAACTTTTGGAATAACGGGCAGAGGCAGCGCCCTGCACAGGCGGAGCTCTGCGGTGTGATTCAGTCGGTGTGCTGCCCTTACGCTGGCCCCCGGAGGGCATCCTGCCTCGTTGGAGATATGCCTCCTACTCATCCTCCTCCTCCTCCTCCTTTTCTCAGGCACCCACGTGGAGTCAGTGACCTCATCATCCCCTCCCTCCTCATCACTGGAACCAATCTGGCAGTATGCTGCAGCTGCTGGAACATGACTGCCAGATTGGTGTCCTTCTTGAGCATCCCCTCTCTCTGAAATAATTGCTTAACGTGCATCCTCACAGGGTGACACTGTGGATGCACATATATAAAATGTGCCAACGTCCCAATATTACAGGAGAAACATCAATGAACTAGAAAAATGGACTTTAGGCGGCACATGGATAAATCTTGTAGAAAACTAGGGGTATTTATTTTTTAAACAGTGTATTGAAAAAATACATATAAACATTAAAACAATGACAGTTTGTTTATACTTGGATACAGGACTAAGAGCCCATTCACACAGGGGCAACACGACTTCCAGCGCGATTTTATGAGGCAACTCAGACACGACCTGAGTATGAATCACAGCGCGACCTGGAGCTACTTACAAGGCAACTCCAAGTTGCCTGCAGGACAAGAGACATTCCAGTGGCCAATCAAACAAGAATCAGCTCTGTGGGAGGGAGGGGGGAGAGAGAGTTTTGCAGGAGAAATGTATGTTATCTTCCTGGAGAGTCGCTCCTATTAAGACAGGGAGAGGCGACTCCCATTGAAATGAATGGTTACAGGTCGCCTAGGAGTCGGATTGAAGTAGTACAGGGACCTTTTTTGAAGTCGGAGCGACTGCAGTAGTGTGCATAAGGACGGCTCCATTAACTTACATTGATTTCTTCAGCCAGCGCGACCTGAGGCGACCTGGGGCGATTTGGAGTCGGATCCAAAGACGCCCCTGTGTGAATGGGCTCGAAGGTTCATGTTTTAACAATATTTCAAAGTATATACCATACAGGCATTCCACCTAAGTTGGAAATCAATCCCAACAAACCAAGAACTGGAGAAAAGGTGATCGTGTGAAGCACGTTGGCGAGAGCCAGAGGTCCAATGTATCGTGTGTGGTTTTAACTTGCTCAACTAGTTTCGCGATTTTATCGCTTCTTCAGGAGCACAGTAATCTATTTAAAACACATGTATAGACAACAAAAAATATATGTTAAACATCTTTAATACATAAAACAAATAAAACAGAATAAGGACAGCGATATACCAAAGGGTAGAGATTGCTGGCCCTGCAAAGCTCAGACACCAAGGAGCAACCCGTGCATGTCACACCGGCCCAATACCTAGACCGATCCCCATGGATAGGTACTGGGGTGGAGCCCGATGGAAAAGAGGGGGAGGGGGAGAGCAAGGGATGGGGAGCATGGGGAAGTGAAAGGAAGGAGAGGACCAGGTAAACCATGGTGATGGTGAAGGGGGGAGTGTGGGATAAAAAGGGGAAAAAAAAGGAACAGCTAGAGGGAAGAGATAAAAGGAAAGGGACTGTTAAACGTGAGATATCAATGTTGGTCTGAAAAGAGGAAATATCAGCCCTAGTAAAGAGTTTCCTTAATAGACCCAAAAGAGGGAAAAGGAAAAAGAAGTTGGAGACATGGTAGACAGATATGGAGACACCCATCAGTAGCGATCAGTGGAGTCTATCTTATTATATATAGAAATATACTCACAGATAGGAGTGTGGTGCTATGGGCAACACACTATCCTAGGTAAAATTAGAGTGGCTATTTGTCAGTAGCAACTAGCCAGCCATGATAAGAATCTAGAAAAAAACAGGGAGATTGGGGGAAGGAGAGAAGAAAAAACGAGAAAAAAAATTTCTTTCACTCTTTATCCACTTTTGATTTTACACTTCACTGACAATGTTCATTTTTATCAGACCGCTATTTGGTCCTTAAAACCCAAGTGCACACTAAATTCAGATATAAATGCTCTAAAACTACTCTCTAATATTCTTATTGCTTGCTACTATCTAAAAACAACATTTCTCAACCATCACCCTTCCCCTTCCCTCCTTCTCCTTTC
The DNA here is from genome assembly GCA_029206835.1 of Rana muscosa. Classification (NCBI taxonomy): domain Eukaryota; kingdom Metazoa; phylum Chordata; class Amphibia; order Anura; family Ranidae; genus Rana; species Rana muscosa. The sequence goes on from JARGYO010005603.1 coordinate 9,895,493, forward strand.
ACCCCTCTTCCCATCCTCACTATCACTAGACCACTACACCGATAGATATAATGATTATTTTTTTCTTTTTTACATTCTCGTGGCCCTGGGCATCCTGAGGCTGGGTATTACCAGGCAGTACTATGCTTGGATGTCCAATTCTCTGCTATTATGCACCTATTTGAGACATCAAAACCCACATTAGATATTCCTATGTAATGTTTAGGATCACGATGATCTATTTTAGTCATTGTCTAAACTTGGTTCGGTTATTATTTTTCAAAAAAATCCCCCCTTTTTTCTTTGTTCTGTTTTACTATATGTATTCTTATTCTGTATAGGTTCAATTGAAGATTCCTGGATGTATAATATAGTAATAAAAATACATAATCATTTTAATTATTGCATTGGTGCGTTTGAGCACCTTTTATGGGTTGTTGATTTTAATTCTAATTGTTTGCTGCCCCTGCTTCGTGACACACCATGAGCAACTTTTTTCCCCTTTCCTTTTTTCTTTCCTCTGTTTCATCTATCCTATTTCACATTTCTTTTTCCTGTTTCAACATGTTTCAATTGCGGTACTTGGACTCTGCATGTATGCAGAGTCCGAATGACGCTCTGGCCGCAAGTGACCGTACACTTTTAGGAACCGTTTTTTGACTGCTAAAGCTCCGCCCTGGGGAGTGCTCTGGTGGTTGGAGCTTACCGCGTCAGTTGCAATATGGCGCATGCGCATTGGCCCCTTCCCTATTGGATTATGGAAGCCATCGTTACTGATACTCTATTGGCCGAATGTTGCCGCGTCAGCGGCACGTTCCGCGCATGCGCATTGGCCATTTCCTACCTGCAACAACGACATTTCCTATGGAGATGACGTATATCCTGTAGGGGACCTATTTGAGTGGTGTACACCGCTCGAGCATTACAGCTGACTGCCGGGACTGCTCCAGATCGGATGTAAGGAAATCCCTTCACTACAAACCCATAGGTATGTTCACTTTGACCTCTCCGCAGGACTGACATTAAGTTTCGGTCCTGCACGTTGTATTAATTTATACTTATATCTATCCTCTAGTTTGATCATCATACCCGAGGCCTTGTGGAGTAGCAAACCTCTACTCACATATACACCAGGACTCATACCGGGGTATGTGCAGATATCTTTTCCCATTGTGACTAAGAGAGTCCTAACAACTCTGGAGGACAATACCCGTTGCTGCATTTAGCAGCTTTTACCCGGCAGTATACTCAGCTGTCATCCATTGTGGTGAGCTCCCTTTATATCTTCATATATATACTTTGCGGTCACTTACCTTATTATCTTTTAGTTTTAGTTTTTCTTAAATCCATGTGTACTGTGCCATACATACTATGGCCTACATTAGGGCGACCATCTGTACTGTGGTAAGCACCCTATATACCCTATGGCTACATGTTCCATTCTTTTAGTTTTCACTTTTCACTATCATATACATATATATTTCTCTATGTTGACTCTGTTATCTAGATTGTGGATATTTTTCAAGGTCAATATATATCTACATATATACTCATCTTCACTCTATATTTTTTCTCGTTTTTTCTTCTCTCCTTCCCCCAATCTCCCTGTTTTTTTCTAGACTCTTATCATGGCTGGCTAGTTGCTACTGACAAATAGCCACTCTAATTTTACCTAGGATAGTGTGTTGCCCATAGCACCACACTCCTATCTGTGAGTATATTTCTATATATAATAAGATAGACTCCACTGATCACTACTGATGGGTGTCTCCATATCTGTCTACCATGTCTCCAACTTCTTTTTCCTTTTCCCTCTTTTGGGTCTATTAAGGAAACTCTTTACTAGGGCTGATATTTCCTCTTTTCAGACCAACATTGATATCTCACGTTTAACAGTCCCTTTCCTTTTATCTCTTCCCTCTAGCTGTTCCTTTTTTTTTTCCCTTTGTATCCCACACTCCCCCCTTCACCATCACCATGGTTTACCTGGTCCTCTCCTTCCTTTCACTTCCCCATGCTCCCCATCCCTTGGCTCTCCCCCTCCCCCCTCTTTTCCATCGGGCTCCACCCCAGTACCTATCCATGGGGATCGGTCTAGGTATTGGGCCGGTGTGACATGCACGGGTTGCTCCTTGGTGTCTGAGCTTTGCAGGGCCAGCAATCTCTACCCTTTGGTATATCGCTGTCCTTATTCTGTTTTATTTGTTTTATGTATTAAAAGATGTTTAACATATATTTTTTGTTGTCTATACATGTGTTTCAAATAGATTACTGTGCTCCTGAATAGTGATGAGCCGAACACCCCCGGGTTCGGTTCGCACCAGAACCCGCGAACGGACCGAAAGTTTGTACGAACATTAGAACCCTATTAAATACAATGGATGCGAACGTTCGAATTCTAAAGTGCTAATTATAACAACTATTATGCATGTTATTGTCCTAAAAAGGGTTTGGGAACCCGGGTTGTGCACCAGGGGACATGTATCAATGCAAAAAGAAGTTTTAAAAACGGTCGTTTTTCGGGAGCAGTCATTTTAATGATGCATAAAGTGAAAAAAAAAGTCAAATATTCCTTTAAATATCGTACCTGGGGGGTGTCTAAAGTATGCCTGTGAAGTGCCACGTCTTTCCCGTGTTTAGAACTGTCCCTGCACAAAATGACACTTCTAAAGGAAAAAAAAGCCATTTAAAACTGCTTGCGGCTTTAATGTAATGTCTGGTCCCGGTAATATGGATGAAAATCTTTAAGAAAAATGGCATAGCTACCCCATGACCCCCCCCCCCCCTACCCCAGCCCATTACCAGCCCCTTTGGGTCTTGTATGGATATTAAGGGGAACCCCGCACATAAAATAAAAAAGGCCCTATATACTCTGAACAGCCGTATACAGGCGGTGCATACAAGACAGGGACTGTAGGTTTGTTCTTATGTAGAATCTGTTTGTAATTTTGAACAGGTACATTGTTTAAGTGTAGCTCCAACCCAAAAATCTATTTTTAAACTTTTTGGAAAACATAGGTAAGGGTTATCACCCCTGTAACATTTGTTTTGCTGTCTGTGCCCCTGTTCAGAACATTTCACCTCACTTTCCGTCCCAATGACAACTGTTTTTGAAATGTGGTGTTTTTCTTGAAACAAGGATTGCTGATAAAGCATCAGTACAGAGGAGACACCTTTCTCCCATATTAATTCTTACAGGAGAGAATTTTCCTTCCAAGGGGTAGATTTCCTCTCACTTCCTGTTGTCTTCTTGCGTTTGCAAGTAGGAGTCGTTTGTAAGTTGGATGTTTGAAAGTAGGGACCTGCCGTATATACTCTGCAGAAATAGGCCCCTTAGTTGTTGGTGTTGGCACAACACTGTAAGCACTCACAGTTACTCTTGGTTGGTGCTGGAACGCCCTGCTGTCAACTATTATATCAGGAATTTTAATTACATATAATTGTTGAACAGTGGTAGTAAAAAATAGGATTTTTTACTCACCGTAAAATCCTTTTCTCTGAGTCCATGGACCGACACAGCTTCTCTATTGACAAAGTGGGTATTATCCGTTAATTAGGAGTGACTAGGCAGAAAAACTTGTAAAAAGTGTTGCATCACACCTTCTACAGTACCGCCCAGGGGGCGGACCCTCTGGGTATACCCTCTCAGTCTGCACATCGCAGATCAGTTCGTCAAAAAGCAGTACAAACTTAAAAAGGAGGGGTGGGTGCTGTGTCGGTCCATGGACTCAGAGAAAAGGATTTTACGGTGAGTAAAAAATCCTATTTACTCTTTCGTCCATGGACCGACACAGCTTCTCTATTGACAAAGTGGGACGTCCCAAAGCAGTGTCAGAGAAAAAACGAGGGGTGGTAACAGCATAAAAACAAACTTCACCCCAAAACACAAAACAGCACTCCTCCAACGGAGGAGTTGCAACTCTAAACAGCCGCCTGCAAAACCTTGCGGCCGAAAGAGGCATCCGAAGATGCACCTACATCAATTTTGTAGAATTTTGTGAAAGTGTTAGCGGACGACCAAGTCGCCGCTTTACATAGTTGGGAAACAGACGCTTGATGTCAGAAAGCCCCAGAGGCACCTATTGCCCTGGTCGAATGCGCCGTGACAGGAAAGGGGGGCGCCTGACCCTTTAAGGCGTAAGCCTGGATTACTATCTGTCGGATCCACCTAGAGATGGTGGCCGATGAGACTGCTTGGCCCTTCTTGGGACCAGCCACCGAAACAAACAGTGAGTCTGACTTCCAGAACAGGGAAGTAGCAGATATGTATACTCTCAAAGCTCGGACAACGTCCAAGGAATGCAACGCCGACTCCTTAGGATTCGACGGCTGAGGACACAAGGATGGAAGTACAATGTCTTCGTTGAGATGAAAAGCCGAAACGACTTTCGGAAGAAAGGAAGGCTGCGGCCGCAGCACCACCTTATCCTTGTGGAAAATCAAATAGGGAGCCTTGCAGGACAAGGCTGCCAGCTCAGAGACTCGTCTAACTGACGTAACAGCCACCAAAAAGACCACTCTGAGAAAGTGTCAACAGGGGAATATCTCTAATATTCTCAAACGGTGCCTTCTGAAGCACCGAGAGGACCAGGTTCAAGTCCCACGGAGGTAACGGGGGACGGACCGGAGGGGCCACCTGTCGGACCCCCTGCACAAATGTACTCACGAGAGAGTGAGTCGCCAGGGGTCGCTGAAAAAAAAAAAAGACAGCCAGGGCAGATATCTGTCCCTTAATCGTACTTAGGGCAAGCCTTTGGTCTACCCCATGCTGTAAAAACAGCAGGATTCTGGAAACCAAATAGGTACGCGGATGCCATTTCATTTCCTCACATATGGAGATGTAGGCCCTCCAAGTGCGGTGATAGACCTTCCTAGAGGACGGTTTCCGAGCACTTCTCATAGTAGAGATTACTGAGTCTGACAGGCCCCGATCTCTCAGTACCTGGTTCTCAACAGCCATGCCGTTAAAGCCAATGACTGTAAAGCAGGATGGAATATGGGACCTTGCGATAGCAGGTCCTTCCGTAGTGGTAGGCGCCAGGGGACGTCTGCTACCAGACGTACTAGATCGGCGTACCAAGGACGCTGAGGCCAATCTGGAGCGATTAGGATCATTGGAATTCCCTCTGCCTCCACTCTGCGGAGCAGTAGAGGAAGAAGCCTTAAGGGAGGGAAGGCATAGATTAGCCGATACTGACCCCACGATGCTACCAACGCGTCCGTTGCGTCTGCCCATGGGTCTCTTGACCGGGCCACAAACCTCAATACCTTCCGATTGAGTCGGGAAGCCAGAAGATCTACGTCTGGTGTGCCCCATCTTTGGCAGAGGAGTTGGAACACCTCCGGGTGTAAGGACCATTCTCCCTGGTCCAGCATCTGGCGGCTCAGGTAGTCCGCCTGCCAGTTTTCCACACCCGGAATGTACACGGCCGACAGTGCCGGTACGCTCCTCTCTGCCCACTTCAGGATGCGAGCGATCTCCGATGCTGCAGCTGAGCTTCTTGTTCCTCCTTGATGATTGACATATGCCACTGCTGTGGCGTTGTCTGACTGGATGCCCTTGCAGTCTGAGACCATTTGAAGAGGCACAGCTTGATCGCCCGGATCTCCAGGACATTGATCGGCAGGAGGGCTTCCTCTGGGGTCCAGCGACCTTGCGCAGACTGGACACCCCAGACTCCCCCCCAACCTGTAAGGCTGGCGTCCGTCGTGATCACTATCCAGTAAACCGGAAGAAATGACTTCCCGGCCATTAGAGCCGGTGCTGTCAGCCACCATACCAGGGATCTCCTGACTAGGTGGCTCACTCGGATTTGATAATCCAGAGATGAAGGGCATCTGTTCCATCTGGACAGAACTTCCTTCTGTAACACTCGAGTGTGGTATTGAGCATATGGGACCGCCTCGAAGGAGGCTACCATGAGGCCCAACACTCGCATGCAAAAACGGAGTGACGACCAATTCCTGGAAGTCAGCTGCCGTACTGCAGCCCGGAGGGTCTGCAACTTCTCCACAGGGAGGAATACCTTTGCCTCTGAGGAATCCAGAATCAACCCCAGGTACACTAGGCGTTGAGTGGGCACCAATACTGACTTTTGCGTGTTTAGTATCCAACCACAGTCTCGAAGAGTCTGACAGGTAATGGACACGCTTACCTCTAATTCTGAGCTTGAAGGGGCCTTCAGCAGAAGGTCGTCCAAGTAACCTGTGATAGCGATACCCCGCTGTCTTAGAAGTGCCAGAATCGGAGCGAGCACCTTGGTGAACGTCCTGGGTGCTGAGGCAAGGCCAAACGGGAGGGCCACAAACTGGTAGTGGTTCTTCCCGATAGCAAATCGCAGAAACCTCTGGTGTCTGGAGTATATGGGGACATGCAGGTATGCGTCCTTGATGTCCAAGGAGGCCAGAAAGTCCCCCGGATGGAGAGCCGTGACTACGGATCGAACCGACTCCATCCGAAATCTTTGTACCTTCACAAAGCAATTGAGGGCTCTGAGATCCAAGATTGGACGAACCCCCTCCTTCTTTGGCACAATGAACAGATTTGAGTAAAAACCCTGACCCCGTTCCTGTTCTGGAACTGGAATAACTACCCCGCGTTCCAGTAGACCCTGGACCGCCCCATACAGGGCCTCCCGACGGGTCGGTAGTAGCTGGAGATTGGAGGTGATGAATCTGTCTGGTGGACAAGAGAGAAATTCTATCTTGTAGCCTGAGGAGATTACTTCGCAAACCCACCTGTCGGAGACTAGAGCAGTCCACTGAGTCGCGAATTCGCGAAGACGTCCCCCCACCCGAGAGCTGGGTGGGGGCGGACCTTCATGTGGACGCAGATTTGTCCGCAGGCTTGTTGGGTCTGCGGGACCAAGGACGCTTTTGTCCTTGGGTGGGCGCTTTATCGGCCTGGGGTCTTCTCCCTGTCGCCCTAGGGGGACGAAAAAACCACTTGTGTGCAGTAAAGGAGGGCCCTTGCCCTTGGCGTGGCCCCTTACCCTTGCTAATTTGGGGAAGCAAAGTGCTTTTACTTCCTGTGGCATCCTTGATGATGTCATCCAGAGAAGCCCCAAAAAGTCTGTCGCCCTTAAAAAGGCAGATCCAACAGGGCTTTCTTGGAAGTCTGGTCCGCAGACCAGCCTTTTAGCCAGATCAGGCGGCGTATTGCTACTGCATAAACCGAAGTTTTAGACAGCAGGGGAATAGTATTCATGTCTGACTCGCAGACAAACCTAAGGCCCTGGACCAACAGGTCGGCCAATGTTATCTCATCAGGAGGAGCATCTCGCTCCTTAACCCCTGGAGTAGCAATCTTGCCCATTCAGTAAGTGTGTGAGACACTAGGGCCCCCGCCAATGCCGGGCGTACTGCCGAGCCTACCACTGAGTATAGGTAGCAAGCGAGTGCTTCAGCCTTCTTATCCACAGGGTCCTAGAAAACAGGAGCCCCTTCTACAGGAATTGTGGTGGCTCTATTAAGTCTGGACACCGGAGGGTCCACTATAGGGGGGAGAGGTCCATTTCTTCAGAAAACTCTCCTCAAAAGGGGTACCGTACCGCAAACCTCTTTGGGGCTGTAAAGACCCTCAGTGGGGTCTCCCATTCCTTGTATAAGAGTTTATCAAAAGACACACAAGGGAACACCTTAGCAGTGCGGGCAGGTCTATGAAACCCAAGTGGACCGGAGTCTCTGCTGCTTCTGCAGTATTTTCCAACTTTAGCGTATCCCGCACTGCAGTAATAAGGTCAGATACCAAAGCCGTCTCGCGTACTGACCTGGACTTGGAGTCCTCCTCACTGTCCGATCGGTCACGGTCTGCAGTCTCTGATGCATCAGAATCTGGGCCATGAGCCGTAGCTGGACCTAGTTCTGCATCAGAAATATCCCCAGAAGATTGCAGGGGACGGGGGCGTTTATTACCCCCTGTATTCCCGTGTGCTGCTTCCACCCTGGCAGCAAACGCCTCTAGGATTGCCGACATAGCGTCCATAGACACCTCAGGGACACCAGCTGCTAAATCTGGTGTTTCAGGGGAGAAGACATCTGGCTCAGATGCCATGCTGACCACACGCTGACACCCACAGGGCTCCAGGCAAGATATCAATAGGCCACCCTCCTGCGCTGCAGAGATGCTGGGTTACCCAGAGGACTCACCACCCTGGATAGGTACTGCTATGCTGCGCCTGTGATGCTGTCCCCTTGCTGCTGTGTCAGTCTGCTTCTTTTATCAGCACTTCCTGTGTGAATTTTCACGCCAGTGTAATGCACCCTAGAGGCCGGAGGCTCTCGCAAAATGGTTGCCAAAAACGTCTGTATGGAAGATAATGTGGGCTCTAAGAAAATGGCCGCCGACAGAAGATAGAGGTCAGGCAGCCATAGCCCACAAAAAGATGGCCGCCGAACGGCAATATCTGCATACAGGGTGGACCAACATGGCCGCCGATCACCTGATAGGGGCCAGTGGGTGTGGCCGAACCACAGGAAGATGGCCGCCAGGCAGTTACAAGAGGCCAAACTTGGCATGGACCACCTCAAAATGGCCGCCGACAGCATGGAGACACAGAAACACAGGTAAGCAAAAATGACATTTCTTTTAAATGTTAGTTACAGCCAGCCCCGCTCCAGTGGGACCCCCTAGGTGACCCCCAGCACCCAGCAACCTTTAGCTAGAAGCCCAGGGAGGAGGGAAAGGCAGGGAGAGAGGGAAGAAAGGGGCCACAACCACTCACTTGATCTCTCCAGGAATGTCCAGCTAAATCACCCAGCCGAGGCAGGGGAGTTTTACTTACCTATCCTGCATGTATTCTGCTGGAAGACATTCCAAACAGATCATCGTCCGCGCACGGAAGGTGACTGTTGGCCAGGCATGCTGTGATTGGACCCAGAAGGGACGATCATATGTATGCCCTGGAGCATGACGCTCACCGGACAGGCTGCTGCGACTCGGCCGTAAGGTCAGCCGAAGCTGAGCGGTCCGATGCAAGCCTTGGAGCATAAGCTCACCGGCCAGGCTGCTGCGACTCGGCCGTAAGGGCAGCCGAAGCTGAGCGGTCCGATGCAGGCCCTGGAGCGTAGGCTCACCGGCCACCCGTGGAGCGACGGGCATGTCGTGGAAAACCCAGCGCGTAGCTAGGGTCGGCACACGCTCGATGGCCGAAACTGGGGAGACTACAAGGATCGAGGATCCAGCCTGTCACCCAGTCGGCAGTTGATCGAAGATCGCAGGAAACAACAAATGTAGCAAAAAAATAAAATAAATATATATATATATCTTTTTTCCCCGGACCAATGGGCCCGAAGGGAGCCATGTCCTACTCCTTGCTAGACAGAAAAAAACTGATCTGCGATGTGCAGACTGAGAGGGTATACCCAGAGGGTCCGCCCCCTGGGCGGTACTGTAGAAGGTGTGATGCAACACTTTTTACAAGTTTTTCTGCCTAGTCACTCCTAATTAACGGATAATACCCACTTTGTCAATAGAGAAGCTGTGTCGGTCCATGGACGAAAGAGTAATTGGGCCTTTGATGGTGGTGCTGGTGCCACAACACTGTAAGCCCTGACAGTTACTCTTGGTGGGTGCAGCAATGGGCCCTGCTGTGAATTATTAGATCAAGAATTGTAATTGCATGCCCCTGTTGAACAGGGGCTGAAAAATTGGGCCTTTCGTGGTGGTGGTGGTGGTGGTGGTGTTGCCACAACACTGTAAGCCCTCAGAGTTACTCTTGGTGGGTGCAGGAATGGGCCCTGCTGTGAATTATTAGATCAAGAATTGTAATTACATGCCCCTTTTGAACAGGGGCTGAAAAATTGGGCCTTTCGTGGTGGTGGTGGTGGTGGCGTTGCCACAACACTGTAAGCCCTCAGAGTTACTCTTGGTGGGTGCAGGAATGGGCCCTGCTGTGAATTATTAGATCAAGAATTGTAATTGCATGCCCCTGTTGAACAGGGGCTGAAAAATTGGGCCTTTCGTGGTGGTGGTGGTGGTGGTGGTGTTGCCACAACACTGTAAGCCCTCAGAGTTACTCTTGGTGGGTGCAGGAATGGGCCCTGCTGTGAATTATTAGATCAAGAATTGTAATTACATGCCCCTTTTGAACAGGGGCTGAAAAATTGGGCCTTTCGTGGTGATGGTGGTGGTGGCGTTGCCACAACACTGTAAGCCCTCAGAGTTACTCTTGGTGGGTGCAGGAATGGGCCCTGCTGTGAATTATTAGATCAAGAATTGTAATTACATGCCCCTTTTGAACAGGGGCTGAAAAATTGGGCCTTTCGTGGTGGTGGTGGTGGTGGTGTTGCCACAACACTGTAAGCCCTCAGAGTTACTCTTGGTGGGTGCAGCAATGGGCCCTGCTGTGAATTATTAGATCAAGAATTGTAATTACATGCCCCTTTTGAACAGGGGCTGAAAAATTGGGCCTTTCGTGGTGGTGGTGGTGGTGGCGTTGCCACAACACTGTAAGCCCTCAGAGTTACTCTTGGTGGGTGCAGCAATGGGCCCTGCTGTGAATTATTAGATCAAGAATTGTAATTACATGCCCCTGTTGAACAGGGGCTGAAAATTGGGCCTTAGGCACTGGTGGCACAACACTACAACCCCTCACAGATACTGTACTTGGAGCACAGCAATGAGCCCTGTTGCAAAGTATTGCTTCAAAAATTGTAATGACACGCCCCTGTTAAACAGGGGCTTGAAAAATTGGGCCTTAGGCACTGGTGCCACAACACTCCAACCCCTCACAGATACTGTACTTGGAGCACAGCAATGAGCCCTATGGCAAATTATTGCTAAAAAAATTGTAATTACACGCCCCTGTAAAACAGGGGCTGAAAAATTGGGCCTTAGCCACTGGTGGCGGCACCCATAAACAAAAATGATCTTCCAAGCTATCATCATCAATCGTATCATTGAGGACTCGGAGGAGGAGGATAGCCAGTCAACATAACAGCACAGGCACTCAGCATCAGCATCAGTCTTGAAGGGATGTGACATGTTAAAATCAATTAGTCTGTTATATCAGCATCAGGTGTGTGGTAGCTGGTGGTGATCCAAGACTGGTTCATCTTGATGAAAGTCAGTCGATCAACCGAGTCGGTGGACAGGCGCACCCTGTGATCCGTGACAAATCCTCCAGCAGCACTGAATGTGCGTTCCGAAAGAACGCTGGATGCAGGACAGGCCAGTAGCTCAATTGCATACTGTGCAAGCTCTGGCCAGTGATCCATCCTCAAGACCCAGTAAGCCAGAGGATTTTCGGTGGGGAAGGTGTCCAAGTCTGACCTTGCCCCTAGATATTCCTGCACCATGTTTATCAGACGCTGGCGATGGTTGCTGGAACCGATCATACTTTGGGGCTGCGGACTAAAGAATTGTCTGAACGCATCGGTCAGACGGCCACCTTCCCCACCGCTCCTTCTTTGACTGGCCGAAGCCTCAGCAACTCGTTGTCCAGGACCAGGAGTTTGTAACCTCCCAGTCTCTGGGAACGCGTTGCACAGACCTTTCTGCAAGGCCTCCCGGAGTTGTCTCATCCTCTGCTCCCTCTGCGACGGTAACATAAGGTCCGCAACCTTACCCTTGTACCGTGGATCAAGGAGAGTGGCCAGCCAGTAATGGTCCCTCTCCTTGATCCGAAGAATACGAGTATCCTTCCGCAGACTTTGCAGGATCAGGGAGGCCATGCAGCGTAGGTTTGCTGAGGCATTCGCTCCGGAGTCCTCTGGGTCACTAAGGACGACATGATCCGCAGCCACCTCCTCCCAGCCACGTAGAAGTCCACTGGTTTCTTGGGACTGTAAATCATCCCTAAAAGACTGCTGCTGATGATGCTGAGTGCCAGCCTCCACCTCCATGCTGACACAATCCTCCTCCTCCTCCTCCTCCTCCTCCTCCTCTTCCTGTGCGATGGGTGGGACAGAAGGAACACTGTCTGGGTAAAGGGGGCCTTGAGAGGCAAGGAAGTCTTCCTCTTCCTGCCTCTGTTCTGCCTCAAGTGCCCTGTCCATTATTCCACGCAGCGTGTGCTCCAACAGGTGGACAAGAGGTACAGTGTCACTGATGCATGCACTGTCACTGCTCACCATCCTCGTGGCCTCCTCAAATGGTGCCAGGACAGTGCATGCATCCCTGATCATGCCCCACTGGCGTGGAGAAAAAAAACCAAGCTCCCCTGACCCTGTCCTGGTGCCGTAGTCGCACAGGTACTCATTGATGGCCCTCTGCTGCGTGTGCAGCCGCTGCAGCATGGCCAACGTTGAGTTCCACCTGGTGGGCATGTCACATATAAGGCGGTTCTTGGGCAGGTTCAAATCCTTTTGCAGCTCAGCCAGGCGAGCACTGGCATTATAAGATCTGCGGAAATGCACACAGACTTTCCTGGCCTGCCTCAGGACATCCTGTAAGCCCGGGTACCTGCCCAAGAACCGCTGCACCACCAGGTTAAGGACGTGAGCCACACAGGGCACATGGGTCAGTTGTCCCTGTCGGAGGGCGGAGAGGAGGTTGGTGCCATTGTCGCAAACCACCATTCCTGGCTTAAGCTGGCGTGGCGTCAACCACCTCTTGGCCTGGCCCTGCAGAGCAGACAGGACCTCTGCCCCAGTGTGGCTTCTGTCCCCCAAACACACCAGCGCAAGCACGGCATGGCATCTTTTTGCCTGCGTACTTGCGTAGCCCCTTGAACGGCTACGGAGCACCGCTGGTTCATAGGACAAACCACAGGAAGAGGCCATGGAGGAAGAAGAAGAGGAGGGGGTGGAGGAGAGAGGTGTGTCACAACCAGTAGTAGCATTTTGGAGGCGTGGCGGTGGAACAACCACCAACACTACTGCACCTTGTCCTGCATCCTTCCCAGCTGCCAAAAGAGTGACCCAATGGGCCGTGAAAGAAAGGTAATGTCCCTGTCCATGCCTGCTGGACCATGAGTCAGCGGTAATATGCACCTTACCGCTGACCGCCCTGTCCAGCGAGGCCAAGACATTGCCTTCCACATGCCGGTAGAGAGCCGGAATAGCCTTCCGTGAGAAAAAGTGGCGTTTGGGAACCTGCCACTGAGGAACCGCACATTGCACAAACTCACGGAAGGGGGCCGAGTCTACCAACTGAAAAGGCAGCAGTTGAAGCGCTAGCAATTTAGCCAAGCTAGCATTCAACCGCTGGGCATGTGGATGGCTGGGAGTGAACTTCTTTCGACGGTCCAGCAGCTGGGGCAGGGAAATTTGCCTGCTAGAATCGGACGTCGGTGTACTGCTAGCAGAGTGGCCGCAAGTACTTGGCTGTGACACACCTAATTCTACACCTTCATTCCTCTCAGTGCATGTTTCAGAGAGGACTGAAGTTATAGTGGGGTTGGAGATCCCAGCTGATGCGGTGCAAGGAGAGGTCCGCTTTGTTCTTTGGTGTGGGTCTTTGAGGTAGGCTTGCCAACGAGCTGCATGGCAGGTCAACATATGTCTGGTCAGGCATGTGGTACCCAAGCGGCTGATGTTTTGGCCACGCGATATACGCTTGAGACATATGTTGCAAACAGCAGCTGTGCGATCTGATGCACTAGCCTCAAAAAAGGCCCACACCAAAGAACTTTTTGAATGACGGGCAGAGGCAGCGCCCTGCACAGGCGGAGCTCTGCGGTGTGATTCCGTCGGTGTGCTGCCCTTACGCTGGCCACCAAAGGGCATCCTGCCTCGTTGGAGATGTGCCTCCTCCTCATCCTCCTCCTCCTCCTCCTCTCTCCTATTAGGCACCCACGTGGAGTCAGTGACCTCATCATCCCCTCCCTCCTCATCACTGGAGCCAATCTGGCAGTATGCTGCAGCTGCTGGAACATGACTGCCAGATTGGTGTCCTTCTTGAGCATCCCCTCTGTCTGCTCTCACGCTACTGCCTTCCTGTAGCTGGGTTTCATCATCAGACCCTTCGAAACGCTGGGCATCCTCCTGGAGCATGTACCCAACACTGTGCTCAAACAGTTCGGGGGACTCCTCAGGAGGAGGACATGGTGGGTCTAGGGAAGGAGTGACTGATGATGAGTCTGACATTGATACCAGGGAAGAGGACGCTTTGGCAGCTGCTTTGCCAGTACCCTGAGCCTGGGTGAGAGAGGATGAGGAGGAGGAGGAGGAGGGCTTGGTCATCCACTCTACCAAGTCTTCGGCATGATGTGGCTCAACATGTCCAGCTGCCGAAAAGAAGGACAAGCGTGTCCCATGGCCATGTGCTGATGACAATGCACTGCTTCCACGACCAGCACTGTTGCCCCCAGACACAGAGCCTGCTTGCCCTCTTTTATTGCCTCCTGACTGTCTGCCTCTCCTTGTTTGCCTTCCAGACATTCTAATAGATGGCCTGCAGGGAGATGGGAAAAAAGCAATAAGGGCTACCTTCAGGTGTCCTTCTCTGTCCCTTTACTTAAGGATTTCTAAATATGGTTGAGGATGATTGCTTTTGCACAGAATAGCACAACGACAATTTCCCTGACTGTCCAAAAAACAAGGATTTCAAAGATGGTTGATGAGGAATGCTTTAGCACACTATAGCACAAGGAGAATTTCCCTCACTGTCCTTCCCTGTCCCTAGAAACAAGGATTATCACAGTGAAAGAAACTGACACTCTTCCTACCTATAGTTTTCTGTCCCTAGAAAAAATGTTTTTTTAAAGCACACTATAGCACAAGGAGAATTTCCCTCACTGTCCTTCCCTGTCCCTAGAAACAAGGATTATCACAGTAAAAGAAACTGACACTCTTCCTACCTATAGTTTTCTGTCCCTAGAAAAAATGTTTTTTTAAAGCACACTAAAGCACAAGGAGAATTTCCCTCACTGTCCTTCCCTGTCCCTAGAAACAAGGATTATCACAGTGAAAGAAACTGACACTCTTCCTACCTATAGTTTTCTGTCCCTAGAAAAAATGTTTTTTTAAAGCACACTATAGCACAAGGAGAATTTCCCTCACTGTCCTTCCCTGTCCCTAGAAACAAGGATTATCACAGTGAAAGAAACTGACACTCTTCCTACCTATAGTTTTCTGTCCCTAGAAAAAATGTTTTTTTAAAGCACACTATAGCACAAGGAGAATTTCCCTCACTGTCCTTCCCTGTCCCTAGAAACAAGGATTATCACAGTGAAAGAAACTGACACTCTTCCTACCTATAGTTTTCTGTCCCTAGAAAAAATGTTTTTTTAAAGCACACTATAGCACAAGGAGAATTTCCCTCACTGTCCTTCCCTGTCCCTAGAAACAAGGATTATCACAGTGAAAGAAACTGACACTCTTCCTACCTATAGTTTTCTGTCCCTAGAAAAAATGTTTTTTTAAAGCACACTATAGCACAAGGAGAATTTCCCTCACTGTCCTTCCCTGTCCCTAGAAACAAGGATTCGCACAGTAAAACACACTGACACTCTCCCTACCTATCCTTCTCTTTCCCTAAACTAAAGGAATCCAGGTTAAGCAAGAAAAAATAAATGTCACTGTCCCTGCCTATGCTTCTCTTTCCCTGCTCCGGAACACACTACACTAGGCCGCCGTGCTGGCGGCCTTTTATAGTGTGGGGCGTGTACTAAACACCCTCAGCAATAATTGGCCACAGGCATCCTGCCTGTGGCCAATCATTGCTCTCCTCGCTGCCGGCGCTGTGATTGGCCAAGCATGCGGGGTCACAGTGCATGCTTGGCCAATCACAGCGCCTGGATCACACTGCGATGGCGTAGTGCATTGTGGGCCGTTCGCGTCACTCGAATTAGGCGCGAACGGCCCAAATCGTTCGATCTTCGTCGAACGATCGAACAGCCAATGTTCGAGTCGAACGTATGTTCCACTCGAACACCGAGCTCATCCCTACTCCTGAAGAAGCGATAAAATCGCGAAACTAGTTAAGCAAGTTAAAACCACACACGATACATTGGACCTCTGGCTCTCGCCAACGTGCTTCACACGATCACCTTTTCTCCAGTTCTTGGTTTGTTGGGATTGATTTCCAACTTGGTGGAATGCCTGTATGGTATATACTTTGAAATATTGTTAAAACATGAACCTTAGTCCTGTATCCAAGTATAAACAAACTGTCATTGTTTTAATGTTTATATGTATTTTTCAATACTCTGTTTAAAAAATAAATACCCCTAGTTTTCTACAAGATTTATCCATGTGCCGCCTAAAGTCCATTTTTCTAGTTCATTGATGTATCCCCTCTCTCTGCTCTCACACTACTGCCTTCCTCTAGCTGGGTATCATCTTCAGACCCTTCGAAACGCTGGGCATCCTCCTGGAGCATGTACCCAACACTGTGCTCAAACAGTTCGGGGGACTCCTCAGGAGGACACGGTGGGTCTAGGGAAGGAGTGACTGATGATGACATTGAGGACGCTTTGGCAGCTGCTTTGCCAGTACCCTGAGCCTGGGTGAGAGAGGATGAGGAGGGCTTGGTCATCCACTCTACCAAGTCTTCGGCATGATGCGGCTCAACACGTCCAGCTGCCGAAAATAAGGACAAGCGTGTCCCATGGCCACGTGCTGATGACGATGCACCGCGTCCACGACCAGCACTGTTGTCTCTAGACACAGAGACTGCTTGCCCTCTTTTATTGGCTCCTGACTGTCTGCCTCTCCTTGTTTGCCTTCCAGACATTCTAAAGGCCTGCAGGGAGATGGGAAAACCAGCAATAAGGGGTAGCCTCAGGTGTATATTTTGCAAGAAGCACACTACGCCTGCTGTAAGTGCTGCAGATGCCTGCCTGTGTTACACAACAGGAAAACACAGCAATAAGGGCTAGCTTCAGGTGTATACTGTGCAGGAGGCTTAGCAAAAATATCACTGACACTGTCCCCTGCCTATCCTTCTCTCTCCCTGCACACAAGGTTTAGCAGAATATCACTGACACTGTCCCTGCTTATCCTTCTCTCTCCCTACACACAAGGTAAATGAACAAATATCACTAACACTGTCCCTGCCTATCCTTCCTTCTCCCTGAACACACCACACAAGGCCGCCGCGCTGGCGGCCTTTTATAGTGTGGGGGTGTACTAAACCCCCCTGAGCTATAAATGGCCACAGACATCCTGCCTGTGGCCAATTATGGCTCTCCTTGCTGCCGGCGCTGTGATTGGCCAAGCATGCGGGGTCACAGTGCATGCTTGGCCAATCACAGCGCCGGCATTGCACTGCGATGGCGCAGTGTATTGTGGGCCATTCGTGTCATTCGAATTTGGCGCGAACGGCCCAAAACTTTTGATCTTCGTCGAACGATCGAACAGCCGATGTGCGAGTCGAACGTATGTTCGACTCGAACACCGAGCTCATCCCTAGTCTCTGCAAAGGATATTGCCTCTTCTGCTGGAAGAAAGTGCATCAGATTAACCAAGGGTGCCAGTTTGGCCGGCTGCTTTTGAGGCAGAGGTACCCTTTAGATGCCTTTGTTTGAATAGCTTAGTCCCCGAGCTCCACACAGTCAGCTTGGATGGGGTTAAAGTATCCACCTTTTGCTTCTGATATGCCAACTTGTCATAGCAATTTCCCAGAAGCAAGCTCTGGAGGTAGAGGTTGCCTTTAAACAAGCACAATTGTTTGATTAGGCTTGGTATGGAACCATTAGTGACTGTAGGCCTTTTCAGTCTCTGCCCCTTTGTCACTGTCTTTGGCCTGCAACCTTGTTTTGCATTTTGGCCGACACACCAGTTACCACTAGACCACTATGATTACTGTAGAGACTTCTTGATCTGTCTCCACTGGCAGTTAACTACATAGTGGTTCTTTCAGGGCTGAAGAGGATCTGTCCCCTGTTGCAGAAGTAGGTTGACTGGTGTTGGGGGCTGGAGAGATTTACACTCCTTATGCCCATGTAGCGGGGTCTCCTTTAAGACTCTCAGGACTACCTTACCCAGAACCCCATTCGACAAGGTTTCCACCCCAGAGACTCAGGGGAGGGGTTATATAAGGAGGAGGCGAGGCGGAGCTCGGCCTCTTTGGGACACGAGACTTCAGTGGAGAGATCTTCCTGTGCGGATCCGCTGTGGTGCAAGGCCTGAAGCCTGGGGCCTTCCGCTGCTACCTAAAAGAGCCTTCCACCCCCATTGCGAGCCTGGGTGGCATCTGACTCGGTCATCCTCAACCGCTGCTGAGCCGGAGACCCGACCGCTGCAGACGCTGTGTGTGGAGACACAGCAGGTGGAAGTTCCCGGACTGGGATCGCGTCCGGAGGGGTGAGCGAGCACCTGCTCAATCCATATACTGTACACTATTGTTGGACCTACAGACTGCCGTGGCCCATCGGTTCATGTTTGGGTCCCACTGGAGATCCATGGCAGAACTGAGTCAAACGGATCTTTAGTGGAATGTTTTGTGTTGGTACTTTTACCCCCCCCCCCCTTTGGATTACAAATTGTGTTCCTGAAATGTGCACCATCGTTTAAAGACTTGCATGCGAAGAATTCATCCCCTAGAGACTGAGTTATATGGTCAGGCCAGGCCATCTAGATAGTTTATTTAGTTGCTGCGCCATAGGGCGCATGGTGAAGTACTGTTACACGTGGCGCGTGTGCGCCATATCTTACTAGTTGTAGTGTGTCAATTGCTGCAGGGCTCTGCAGATAGACTCCTGTGATTTGTTATAACTGTTGATTTTATTGCCAGTAGAAGTAAACTCATTATTCTTCTATCACTGCATTGGTGTCTGAATTTAACCATAGAGCATGAGATATATATATATATAATATTACCCTAGACTAACTGTGCCAGAAGGGGGGTCGAGTAAATTGCCGGGGGTTGGCGGAGCTGTCTTCAGGGCCCAAACTAAATCTGCGGCCCTCTTAGCTGAAGGTATCGCTACACCCATAATGTGCACTCTTTTAGGATATAGCATATACCTACCTGCCCTCACCTTAGTTAAAGTTGCTGGTCTCTAGGAAGGCTGATTGCTACTGGTTCACAGATGAGCTGAAGCCTGGAGCCATTAGGGTGCCCACGTGTCCCGGATTGCCTGGGACTGTCCCTGATTGGAGATTTTTGTCCCGTGTCCCGGCCAGTTCATTCCGGGACAATACAGAAGTCCCGGAATGAAAAAAAAACTGTGACCAGACCACACCAGTCCGCTCTGCCAACTCCGCCTGTCCGCCGCCGCCACCTTATAAAGTTTAACACATCTCTCCCACTCTCACACATGATGACAGTCTGGTTGCTAGGCATGGGGCCGCTCTGCATCTAGCAACCAGTGACGTCAGCTGAAGCCTGTCTGAGTGACTGTCTGGCTGTCCTCCTTCCAGCCCCGCCCCCTCCCCCTTCAGAGGGGCCGGCACCAGAGGCGGCTCTCTAATTAGGCATGTTAGGCGGTTGCCTAAGGGCTCGCGCTTCCAGGGGCCTCGCAGTGGCCGCCAAATTTGCCTAAGTTGTGTTTGGAAATGTCCCCCAGTCGTTGTCCCTGTACCATCTTTAACGCGGAGGAAAAGCCTGCGGTGTCCGCAACTACTTTTCTCAGCCGCGGGCGGGTGGGCGGACTGACCACTTGAGAACTGCTCGAGGTCCCCAGGTCAGTGGATGGTTGTATGTATTTCCCTCCCCCGGCTCCTCCCCCTTCTGCCGCGCTCTGCGAATCTCATGCATGCAGCGGCTGAGCAGCTCCCTGCTCTACTCCCTGGGATGGATCGGCCTGTAATGGAGGACTTGCCTGAGGTGCTGCGTCATCGAGGAGCCAGTCTGCCACAGCATTAAGGTACTGCAGACTGCATGACACTGACAGCATCCCGGCCGTGATGTCCAGACCGAGGGAACCCCAGCCGCCCGTGACCTCACAGCCCTAAGTGACGTGAATCTGATAATCATAATCCTCCTCCTCATCATTCCTGGCATGACATCCCACTACCCTATCTCCTGTCATCATACTTCCTACCAATTTACCCCCTGTCATCATTTCTATCCTCACCATAATCCCCCTGTGCCTGACATCCTACTACCCCACCCTGTGTCATCTTCATCCCCCTGCACCCCACTGCCAGCTTCCTACCGCCCCACCCCGTCATCCCGCCTGCACCCCACTGCCAGCTTCCTACCGCCCCACCCCGTCATCCCACCTGCACCCCACTGCCAGCTTCCTACCGCCCCACCCCGTCATCCCGCCTGCACCCCACTGCCAGCTTCCTACCACCCCACCCCCATCATCCCACCTGCACCCCACTGCCAGCTTCCTACCACCCCACCCCCGTCATCCCGCCTGCACCCCACTGCCAGCTTCCTACCGCCTCACCCCTGACATCCCCCCTGCACCCCACTGCCAGCTTCCTACCGCCCCACCCCCGTCATCTTCACCCCCCCTGCACATCACTGCCAGCATCCTACTACCCCACTCCTGTGTCATCTTCATCCCCCCTGCAGCCCACTGCTAGCTTCCTACCACCCCACCCCCGTCATCTTCATCCCCCCTGCCAGCTTTCTACCACCCCACCCCTGTCATCTTCATCCCCCCCTGCACCCCACTGCCAGCTTTTTACCACCCCACCCCCGTTACCCCCCCTGCACCCCATTGCCAGCTTCTTACCACGTTACCCCCCCTGCACCTCACTGCCACTTTCCTACCACCCCACCATCTTCATCCCCCCCTGCACCCCACTGCCAGCTTTCTACCCCCCTACCCCCATCACCCCCCCTGCATCCCACTGCCAGCTTCCTACAACCCCACCCCTGTCACCCCCCTGCATCCCACTGCTAGCTTCCTACCACCCCACCCTCATCACCCCCCCTGCATCCTACTGACAGCTTTCTACCACCCCACCCCCGTCATTTTCATACCCCCTGCACCCCACTGCCAGCTTTCTACCACCCCACCCATCTTCATCCCCCCCTGCACCTCACTGCCAGCTTCCTACTACCCCACCCCCGTCATCTTCATTCCCCCTGCACCCCACTGCCAGCTTTCTACCACCCCACCCCGTCATTTTCACCCCCCCCGCAAGCTTTCTACCACCCCATCCCCATCACCCCCCCTGCATCCTACTGACAGCTTCCTACCACCCCACCCCCGTCATCTTCATCCCCCCTGCACCCCACTGCTAGCTTCCTACCACCCCACCCACGTCATCTTCATCCCCTCTGCACCCCACTGCCAGCTTTCTACTGCCCCATCCCCTGTCATCCCCCCTGCACCCCACTGCCAGCTTTCTACCACCCCACCCCGTCATCTTCATCCCCCCTGTACCCCTCTGCCAGCTTCTTACCACCCTACCCCCCTGTCATCTTCATCCCCCCTATACCCTACTGCTGACATCCTACCACCTCATCCATTGTGATCAGCATCCCCATCATCCCTCTGTATCCCACCTCTGGCATCCTACACCCCACCCCCTGTCATCATCATCATCTTAATCCCTCCTGGTACTCTACTGCCAGCTTCCTACCACCCCACCCCCTGTCATCATCATCACCCCTGTACCCCACCTCTGACATCCTACACCCTGCCTCCTGTCATCAAAATCCCCATGTACCCCATCTCTAGCATCCACCACCCTACCCCCGTTATTCTTATCTTCACCCCCCCCCCCCTTTACCCCACTGTCAGCTTCCTACCCACCTACATCCTGTCATCATCATCTCCATCCTTATCATAATGCCTGGTGTCCTACCACCTCACCCCCTGTAATCTTCATCCCCCCTGTACCCCACTGCCAGGTTCCTACCACCCCACAATCTTCATCCACCTTGTACCCCACTTCTAGCTTCCTACCACCCCACCCCTGTCATCATTCCACCTGTATCCCACTGCCAGTTTCCTACCACCCCACCTCCTGTAATCTTCATCCCCCCTTTACCCTACTGCTAGCTCCCTACCACCCCCACCCACTATTATCATTATCGTCCCCATACCCCACTTCTGACATCCTACCACCCTGCCCCCCATCATCCCCCTGTACGCCACCTCTAGCATCCAACCATCCTACCCCCATCATCACCCCCCCTGTACCCCACTGCCAGCTTCCTATCCATACACTGTCATCGTTATGCCAATTTGCTGACCTACTACCACCCCACCCATTTTGATCAACATCCCCATCATCCCTCTCTACCCCACCTCGGCATCCTACCACCCCACCCTCTGTCATTATTCTTCCCATCACCCCCCTGTAACCCACCTCTGGCATCCTACCATACTGCCTCCTGTCATTATCATCCTCATTCCTCCTGTACCCCACCTCTGGCATCCTATCCCCCTACCCATTATCATTATAGGGAAAATATGATCTCAGCCTCTCACCCTAATGCTGCCACCATCATCCCAAACTGCATCCTGTCATTCAACCAACTGTACCCCAACAGTTGCATCACACCCCACAATACTGCCCTGCCACCCAGCGAGAGGTAATAATGTGCCGTAACCTCTAGCAACCAATCAGTGAGTGATAATGATAAGCAGTAACCTATAGCAACCAACCAGTGAGCAGTAATAATGTGCAGTAACCTCTATCAACCAATCAATGTGCGGTAATGATGTGCAGTAACGTCTAGCAACCAATGGGTGGGCAGAAATGATGTGCAGTACCTCTAGCACCAATCATTGAGTGGTAATATTGTGCAGTAACCTCTAGCAACCAATCAGTGAGCAGTAATGATGTGCACTAACCTCTAACAACCAATCAGTGAGCTTGGAGCAATCAGTGAGTGTGAACCAGACTTTTATGTGTACATTAAGTTGTTTTTTTAGATAAGTCTATGTGCATGTTTGTTTTTTGGGATGTTGGGGTGGAGAGCGAAATTGCTAGGGGTCTATCGCTTGATTTTTTTTCCCATTATGGGAGTTAGTAGGGCCTCATGTCTAAGATTTGCCTAAGGCCTCATAAAGCCTAGAGCCGCCTCTGGCCGGCACCGTGTGTCACTGTCTTCACTCTGCATAGTGTTGGCGCGTAACTGCAGAAGGGACATCAATGCTGGATTGTTTATCCACAGCCGACCGGGAGGAACAGATACTGCAGGAGGCCAGCCACAGTAAGAGAAACGCCGACCTGAGGAGGAGAAGGGGGGGGGGGGGCGGAGGAGTTCTGAGGATTCTCTGATCTGTGTAGTGAGAGATGATTTTGTCAGTCAGGGCTGGGGCCAGCATAAGACAGAGTGCCCTGCACATGAGGCAGAATAGTGTCCACTCCACATGTCCTCCACCTGTCACACTGTCTCCCCCCCCCCAATGTTTCTATAGCCCCCCCTTGTCACACTGTCTCCCCCCAATGTTTCAATGACCCCCTCCTGTCACACTCCAGAGTGCTCCCTTACTTCCCCTTATTTTCTACAGAGTGCCCCTTAGTACAGTAGTACAAGGGGGGGCACTCTGGAGGAGGATCGGATGTAAGGGGGGGCACTCTGGAGGAGGATCGGATGTAAGGGGGGGGCACTCTGGAGGAGGATCGGATGTAGGGGGGGGGCGCGCTGGAGGAGGATCGGATGTAAGGGGGGGGCACTCTGGAGGAGGATCGGATGTAGGGGGGGCACTCTGGAGGAGGATCGGATGTAAGGGGGGGCACTCTGGAGGAGGATCGGATGTAAGGGGGGGGCACTCTGGAGGAGGATCGGATGTAAGGGGGGGGCGCGCTGGAGGAGGATCGGATGTAGGGGGGGGGGCACTCTGGAGGAGGATCGGATGTAAGGGGGGGCGCTCTGGAGGAGGATAGGATGTAAGGGGGGGCGCTCTGGAGGAGGATAGGATGTAAGGGGGGGGGCGCTCTGGAGGAGGATAGGATGTAAGGGGGGGCGCTCTGGAGGAGGATAGGATGTAAGGGGGGGCACTCTGGAGGAGGATAGGATGTAAGGGGGGAGGGCACTCTGGAGGAGGATAGGATGTAAGGGGGGGGCACTCTGGAGGAGGATAGGATGTAAGGGGGGAGGGCACTCTGGAGGAGGATAGGATGTAAGGGGGGAGGGCACTCTGGAGGAGGATAGGATGTAAGGGGGGAGGGCACTCTGGAGGAGGATAGGATGTAAGGGGGGAGGGCACTCTGGAGGAGGATAGGATGTAAGGGGGGAGGGCACTCTGGAGGAGGATAGGATGTAAGGGGGGAGGGCACTCTGGAGGAGGATAGGATGTAAGGGGGGAGGGCACTCTGGAGGAGGATAGGATGTAAGGGGGGAGGGCACTCTGGAGGAGGATAGGATGTAAGGGGGGAGGGCACTCTGGAGGAGGATAGGATGTAAGGGGGGAGGGCACTCTGGAGGAGGATAGGATGTAAGGGGGGAGGGCACTCTGGAGGAGGATAGGATGTAAGGGGGGAGGGCACTCTGGAGGAGGATAGGATGTAAGGGGGGAGGGCACTCTGGAGGAGGATAGGATGTAAGGGGGGAGGGCACTCTGGAGGAGGATAGGATGTAAGGGGGGAGGGCACTCTGGAGGAGGATAGGATGTAAGGGGGAGGGCACTCTGGAGGAGGATAGGATGTAAGGGGGAGGGCACTCTGGAGGAGGATAGGATGTAAGGGGGAGGGCACTCTGGAGGAGGATAGGATGTAAGGGGGGAGGGCACTCTGGAGGAGGATAGGATGTAAGGGGGGAGGGCACTCTGGAGGAGGATAGGATGTAAGGGGGGAGGGCACTCTGGAGGAGGATAGGATGTAAGGGGGGAGGGCACTCTGGAGGAGGATAGGATGTAAGGGGGGAGGGCACTCTGGAGGAGGATAGGATGTAAGGGGGGAGGGCACTCTGGAGGAGGATAGGATGTAAGGGGGGAGGGCACTCTGGAGGAGGATAGGATGTAAGGGGGGAGGGCACTCTGGAGGAGGATAGGATGTAAGGGGGGAGGGCACTCTGGAGGAGAATAGGATGTAAGGGGGGAGGGCACTCTGGAGGAGGATAGGATGTAAGGGGGGAGGGCACTCTGGAGGAGGATAGGATGTAAGGGGGGAGGGCACTCTGGAGGAGGATAGGATGTAAGGGGGGAGGGCACTCTGGAGGAGGATAGGATGTAAGGGGGGAGGGCACTCTGGAGGAGGATAGGATGTAAGGGGGGAGGGCACTCTGGAGGAGGATAGGATGTAAGGGGGGAGGGCACTCTGGAGGAGGATAGGATGTAAGGGGGGAGGGCACTCTGGAGGAGGATAGGATGTAAGGGGGGAGGGCACTCTGGAGGAGGATAGGATGTAAGGGGGGAGGGCACTCTGGAGGAGGATAGGATGTAAGGGGGGAGGGCACTCTGGAGGAGGATAGGATGTAAGGGGGGAGGGCACTCTGGAGGAGGATAGGATGTAAGGGGGGAGGGCACTCTGGAGGAGGATAGGATGTAAGGGGGGAGGGCACTCTGGAGGAGGATAGGATGTAAGGGGGGAGGGCACTCTGGAGGAGGATAGGATGTAAGGGGGGAGGGCACTCTGGAGGAGGATAGGATGTAAGGGGGGAGGGCACTCTGGAGGAGGATAGGATGTAAGGGGGGAGGGCACTCTGGAGGAGGATAGGATGTAAGGGGGGAGGGCACTCTGGAGGAGGATAGGATGTAAGGGGGGAGGGCACTCTGGAGGAGGATAGGATGTAAGGGGGGAGGGCACTCTGGAGGAGGATAGGATGTAAGGGGGGAGGGCACTCTGGAGGAGGATAGGATGTAAGGGGGGAGGGCACTCTGGAGGAGGATAGGATGTAAGGGGGGAGGGCACTCTGGAGGAGGATAGGATGTAAGGGGGGAGGGCACTCTGGAGGAGGATAGGATGTAAGGGGGGAGGGCACTCTGGAGGAGGATAGGATGTAAGGGGGGAGGGCACTCTGGAGGAGGATAGGATGTAAGGGGGGAGGGCACTCTGGAGGAGGATAGGATGTAAGGGGGGAGGGCACTCTGGAGGAGGATAGGATGTAAGGGGGGAGGGCACTCTGGAGGAGGATAGGATGTAAGGGGGGAGGGCACTCTGGAGGAGGATAGGATGTAAGGGGGGAGGGCACTCTGGAGGAGGATAGGATGTAAGGGGGGAGGGCACTCTGGAGGAGGATAGGATGTAAGGGGGAGGGCACTCTGGAGGAGGATAGGATGTAAGGGGGAGGGCACTCTGGAGGAGGATAGGATGTAAGGGGGAGGGCACTCTGGAGGAGGATAGGATGTAAGGGGGAGGGCACTCTGGAGGAGGATAGGATGTAAGGGGGAGGGCACTCTGGAGGAGGATAGGATGTAAGGGGGGAGGGCACTCTGGAGGAGGATAGGATGTAAGGGGGGAGGGCACTCTGGAGGAGGATAGGATGTAAGGGGGGGCACTCTGGAGGAGGATAGGATGTAAGGGGGGGGCACTCTGGAGGAGGATAGGATGTAAGGGGGGGGGCACTCTGGAGGAGGATAGGATGTAAGGGGGGGGGCACTCTGGAGGAGGATAGGATGTAAGGGGGGGGGGCACTCTGGAGGAGGATAGGATGTAAGGGGGGGGGCACTCTGGAGGAGGATAGGATGTAAGGGGGGGCACTCTGGAGGAGGATAGGATGTAGGGGGGGCACTCTGGAGGAGGATAGGATGTAAGGGGGGGCACTCTGGAGGAGGATAGGATGTAAGGGGGGGCACTCTGGAGGAGGATAGGATGTAAGGGGGGGCACTCTGGAGGAGGATAGGATGTAAGGGGGGGCACTCTGGAGGAGGATAGGATGTAAGGGGGGGCACTCTGGAGGAGGATAGGATGTAAGGGGGGGCACTCTGGAGGAGGATAGGATGTAAGGGGGGGCACTCTGGAGGAGGATAGGATGTAAGGGGGGGCACTCTGGAGGAGGATAGGATGTAAGGGGGGGCACTCTGGAGGAGGATAGGATGTAAGGGGGGGCACTCTGGAGGAGGATAGGATGTAAGGGGGGGCACTCTGGAGGAGGATAGGATGTAAGGGGGGGCACTCTGGAGGAGGATAGGATGTAAGGGGGGGCACTCTGGAGGAGGATAGGATGTAAGGGGGGGCACTCTGGAGGAGGATAGGATGTAAGGGGGGGCACTCTGGAGGAGGATAGGATGTAAGGGGGGCACTCTGGAGGAGGATAGGATGTAAGGGGGGCACTCTGGAGGAGGATAGGATGTAAGGGGGGGCACTCTGGAGGAGGATAGGATGTAAGGGGGGGCACTCTGGAGGAGGATAGGATGTAAGGGGGCACCCCGGAGGATGTAAGGGGGCTCTGACTAAGAACCGCCAGAGTGCCCCCTTACATCCCCCCCCTTACAACTTCCAGTGTGCCCCCTTACATCCTTTGGAGTGCCCCACCACCAAGGTGGTATAGCAGTGGCTGACAGACTATCAGGAGGTGGTATTTCACTCCTCTTCCTCCTCTCTCCACTAACTACCCCCCGCCATACACTCCGCACTCCTCTCATATACATACTACCCACCGCCATACACTGCACTCCTCTCCTGTACATATTACTCACCACCATGCACTCCGCACTCCTCTCCTGCACACGGGCCCGCTGATTTCATGATACACCCCTGCCCCAAAAATCTGCAATTTTTTTGGGTCAAAAATCATCATTTTGGGGGGGGGTGTTCCCGAATGGCAGATTGGAAATGTGGTCACCCTAGGAGCCATGCCTGGGGTATTTGCCATAAGTAGTAACCACTACAAACCACATATCTTTCTGTGGGGTACCCCAAATAACACATGCAATTACCTATTGCTAACGGGCAAGTACTAAGGAATGTGACTGACTAAACAGATTCTGACTTTTATTTTAGCACCAAGGTCAGCATGTAAATGCATAGAAATAAACACATCACAGTCATTCACATTGTAGAGTTAATGTAATCACAGACAAGCCGCGCATTTAATAGTCATCTGACAATTAGCACTAGCAGGTTAAACCTACCTTAGACACATGTACCACCAAGGTTCATACCACAGACAAGCATCAATACACAGTAGGGCCAGGCCCTGCATTAAAAAGGAAAGGGCTCAATATCACCTGTTATCAGTTCAAGCATTAGCAAAACTGCAGACACAGACTTCAATCTGTGAAACATTAGTAAACAAAGTGGTACTATGGATAGCCAGTTAGATTCACATGTGTGATATATACTTTTCAGAAATGCAAACTAACAGCATACCTGCAGAAAATAAGTCAAGACTGTAGGGCCAGGCTTGTTCAGTTAGTAGGAAGGCTTCAGCACAGCACAGCACACCTGCTATCATCATTAGCAGTATTGCAGACACAACCACAACCCTTCAGAAATGCAAGCTTAACCACATGCTTGCAGCAGTAACTGAATGGAATTGTGAACCATGTGTAGCTATACCTAGGGTTGCCACCTTTTCCTCAAGCTAAACCCGAACACTTTAGCGGCGCATGGCAAATTTTTTGTGGTATACACTAAAGGATTTTAAAGACCTGGAGGAGAGCAATAATGTGTCACGGTTAGCGTGGATGGTAACTACTGGTACCATCCACTGCCCTACTGACACTGTCCACCTCCCTCCCCACAGACTCCCCTCCCTTATATCGGTCCCCCCTCGATTAGATCAGGGAACCCCCCCATCAGTGTCTCCTGCCCCGAAAGACCCCCATTAGACTGCCTTACCGAGAGCCACTTCAAGCCAGGAAGTGTGGGAGCTGGAGTTTGGGGGTGGGGCTCCTCTACTGTAGTGCTGTTTTCCTTCCTTCCATTGGGGGGGAGCCTTGGGGAGAAGTGTGTCGGCAAGACACAGGATTCAGGATACATCCAAACTGGTGCGCTCACTCACAGGGCTGCTGTTAGCAATTATTGGGGCCCCATACAGCCATCCTCATGGAGCCCCCACCCCCTGAGGAGGGAAAGAGGTGAGAGGAGGAGGTGAGAAAGAGGCGGCGGTGAGGGGGGGTGAGAGAGGAGGAGGTGAGGGGGTGAAAGAAAGGAGGGAGGAGGCAGGAGAGAGAGGGGTGAGAGAGAGAGAGAGAGGGTGAGGGTGAGAGGGGATGAGAGAGAGTGGGGGGTGGGGATGAGAGGGTGGAGGTGAGAGATTGGGGATTAGAGAAAGAGTGGTGGGTGCGAGAGAGGGGGTGAGTGAGAGTCTGTGAGGGAGAGACACACAGAGGGAAAGGGGGGCTTACACAGGAGGAGGTGGGAACTGACACAGAGGAGGGGGGAACTGACACAGAGGAGGGGGGTGACAGAGGGGAGGGGGGGCTGACACAGAGGAGGGGGAGCTGACACAAAGGAGGGGGAGCTGACACAAAGGAGGGGGTGAGAATGGGGGGGTGACTCAGAGAATGGGGGGGTGACACAGAGGAGGAGGGGGTGACACAGAGGAGGAGGGGGAGCTGACACAGAGGAGGAGGGGGAGCTGACACAGAGGAGGGGGTGAGGAGGGGGGTGACACAGAGGGTGGGGGGTGACACAGAGGAGGAGGGGGTGACAGAGGAGGAGGGGCGGTGACACAGAGGGGGAGCTGACACAGGAGGGGGAGCGGAGGGGGGTGACACAGAGGATGGGGGTGACACAGAGGAGGAGGGGGGGTGACACAGAGGAGGGGGAACTGACACAGAGGAGGGGGAACTGACACAGAGGAGGGGGAACTGACACAGAGGAGGGGGAACTGACACAGAGGAGGGGAAGCTGACACAGAGGAGGGGAAGCTGACACAGAGGAGGGGAAGCTGACACAGAGGAGAAGGGGGGCTGACACAGAGGAGAAGGGGGGCTGACACAGAGGAGAAGGGGGGCTGACACAAAGGAGGGGGTGAGGAGGGGGGGTGACACAGAGAATGGGGGGGTGACACAGAGGAGGAGGGGGAGCTGATACAGAGGAGGAGGAGGGGGAGCTGACACAGAGGAGGACGGGGAGCTGACACAGAGGAGGAGGGGGAGCTGACACAGAGGAGGAGGGGGAGCTGACACAGAGGAGGAGGGGGAGCTGACACAGAGGAGGGGGAGCTGACACAGAGGAGGGGAAGCTGACACAGAGGAGGGGAAGCTGACACAGAGGAGGGGAAGCTGACACAGAGGAGAAGGGGGGCTGACACAGAGGAGGGGGAGCTGACACAGAGGAGGGGGTGTGACACAGAGAATGGGGGGTGACACAGAGGAGGAGGGGGAGCTGACACAGAGGAGGAGGGGGAGCTGACACAGAGGAGGAGGGGGAGCTGACACAGAGGAGGAGGGGGAGCTGACACAAAGGAGGGGGTGAGGAGGAGGGGTGACACAGAGGAGGAGGGGGAGCTGACACAGAGGAGGAGGGGGAGCTGACACAGAGGAGGAGGGGGAGCGGATGGGGGGTGACACAGAGGAGGATGGGGGGTGACACAGAGGAGGAGGGGGAGCTGACACAGAGGAGGAGGGGGAGCTGACACAGAGGATGGGGAGCTGACAAAGAGGAGGGGGAGCGGAGGGGGGTGACACAGAGGAGGAGGGGGGTGACACAGAGGAGGAGGAGCTGACACAGAGGAGGGGGAGCTGACACAGAGGAGGGAGAGCTGACAGAGGAAGGGGGTGACACAGAGGATGGGAGGGTGACACAGAGGAGGGGGGGGCTGACAGAGGATGGGAGGGTGACACAGAGGATGGGAGGGTGACACAGAGGATGGGAGGGTGACACAGAGGAGGAGGGGGGTGACACAGAGGAGGAGGGGGGTGACAGAGGAGGGGGGTGACACAGAGGAGGAGGGGGGGGTGTGACACAGAGGAGGGGGTGACACAAAGGAGGGGGGTGACACAGAGGAGGGGGAACTGACACAAAGGAGGGGGAGCTGACACAGGAGGAGGGGGTGACACAGAGGAGAAAGGGGTGACACAGAGGAGGAGGGGGGGTGACACAGAGGAGGAGGGGGGGGGTGACACAGGAGGAGGGGGGTGACACAGAGGAGAAGGGGGGTGACACAGAGGAGGAGGGGAGTGACACAGACGGAGGAGGAGGAGGGGTGGTGACACAGACAGAGGAGGGGGGGTGACACAGAGGAGGGGGGTGACACAGAGGAGGAGGGGGGGTGACACAGGAGGAGGGGGGGTGACACAGAGGAGAAGGGGGGTGACACAGAGGAGAAGGGGGGTGACACAGACACAGGAGGAGGGGGGGTGACACAGAGGAGGAGGAGGGGGGGTGACACAGAGGAGGAGGAGGGGGTGACACAGAGGAGGAGAAGGGGAGGGGGTGACACAGAGGAGGAGGATGGGGGTGACACAGAGGAGGAGTGACACAGAGGAGGAGGAGGAGGGGGGGTGACACAGAGGAGGAGGGGGGGTGACACAGAGGAAGGGGGGGTAAGCTAACAGAGCAGATGAGACCTCAGGAGAAACACATTGTGAGGCAGGACTCCGGGAGCAAGCAGGCGCGATGATCGAATCCACAGTCCAGCCCTGCCCCCGTCTCCACACGTGACCAGCACCAGCTCCGCAGGGCCATTCATAGACCCCCATGTTTGCCGCTCGGCCCGCCCCACACATGGCCCGTTCAGCCAATTACAGGGCACCCCCTGGCTCAGAGCGCACCGTGCCACCGCTGTGTGACAATGTTATGATAGTGGGCGCGGGATCATGCGCGCAGCGCGCCGCCTCTCTAGAAGTTGCGCCCGGTGACAGAGATCCGGCTGCGACTGGCCACAGGACGTTGGAATGTGTGCCTGGAAACCCGGGCACATGTGTCAAAACCCGTACTGTCCGGGTCAAAACCGGACAGGTGGCAACCCTAGCTATACCACCTGCATGCTTCATGCCCAAACAGAAAGTCCAATGAATGTCCATCCATGGCGTCATGATAAAGGAGCAATCCCTAGAGACCAGATGCCCTCACCCCCATATCTTCCTGGATCTTGAGAGGGGGGGTCTCCCCCATATAGGTGTTAATGTCTGCCTTTACAGCGGGGAGCTTCGTCACAGGAGAGGCTTGAACCTGTGCGGCTTGGCCAGAAGCGTCCGGCAAGGTAAGGGAAAAATAAAAATTCTGCTTTTTAGCAGTAGCATAACCGGCTGTAGCAGTGAGGGAAAAAAAAGAGAATACTGCAGGAAGGGAGGAGACCTACTTTTATAGTATAACCGATCCTGAATTAGGCAGGGAGGCGGAGCCTTCCCATACGTATATGCTGTCATGCTATGTCAGGAAAGATCCATTTCTCTTTGATGATTCTCGTGGCATAAAATCTTTCACATTATACAAAAAATTGGGCTAACTTTACTGTTTTTTTTTTGTTTGTTTTTTAATTCATTAAAGTAATTTTTTCCAAAAATGTTTTCATTTGAAAGACTGCTGCGCAAATACAGTGTGAAATAAAATATTGCAAAAACCACCATTTTATTATTATTATACAGGGTTTATATAGCGCCAACAGTTTGCGCAGCGCTTTACAAAATATATTTATTCTCTAGGGTCTCTACTAAAAATATATATATATATATATATATATATATATATATATATATATATAGCGGCCTCACCCCATCTCCTTTGTCTAGGGGTATTTCGTACGACAGGGTGAGATGCGCTACAGCCCACCCATGTCCTCCCC
Source organism: Rana muscosa (assembly GCA_029206835.1). Classification (NCBI taxonomy): domain Eukaryota; kingdom Metazoa; phylum Chordata; class Amphibia; order Anura; family Ranidae; genus Rana; species Rana muscosa. The sequence goes on from JARGYO010005603.1 coordinate 9,927,834, forward strand.
ATAGCTGTGGGTGAGGTGAAGGCCAGTACCAGTTATTTTCCTCGGGCCTGTGTGTTTTAGTTAAGGACCAAGTCCTGCTGTGCTGACACCCCCCTTTGCTCCCATTAACCAGAGTACCACACACCGATCACAGTCCAACTCTTGTTTTATTGTAAGGCTCACAATAAACAGTGCTTCAGTACTCAACTGGTTGAGACTAGAGTTGAGCGGACACCTGGATGTTCGGGTTCGACGGGTTCGGCCGAACTTCGGAAAAAAGTTCCAGTTCGGGACCGAACTTTAACCCGAACCCGAACCCGAACCCCATTGAAGTCAATGGGGACCCGGACTTCTAAGGACTAAAAAGGCTCTAAAAAAGTAATGGAAAGGGCTAGAGGGCTGCAAATGGCAGCAAAATGTTGTTAAGAGCATGGCAAGTGCTCTGCAAACAAATGTGGATAGGGAAATAACTTAAAATAACATAAAAAAATATGCTGGAGGCCCCCTTTTCAGCAGAAGAGGTACGGGAAGTCATTAAGAACCTCAGAAACTCAACGGCATGATGCCACACATATGGTGGGAATGCCCCAGAATACGCCCTTTCTGGAATAAATTATTCAATTTAATGGATAAGCTAGTGGGAAAATAAAATACTTTGAAATAAAAATGTAGCGGGGTGCTAAATTTAAGGGAAGTGTTTGAGTGGTAAATAGGCTCAAACACCCTAATTCTGTAGGATTCATGGACCATTTTGTCCTCGGGGGACAGTATTGGTGTGCAGTTCCCTGCGGCCTACAGGTGGCGCTGCCATGGTAGGCTAGGGTTGAACCGCCGATACAGTGCTGTGCCTTTTGTGTCCCCTCTTGGCAGTAGTACAGCGGGGCGGGGAACCTGCTGTGCATGCCGGGAGAGCATATAAAAGGAGCAGACCTTTGGCCTGGGGGCTGATGTCCAGTGGGGTCCACGCCCAGGTGCCTTCGGCCTGGGTGTATGTGTTCCTGTTCCATCTCAGGTACCTTTAGCCCGGGGTGAGGTACTATCCTGGAGTTCCTGCTGCCCTGGGTATGGAGGCCTAGGTGCGGGAGTAAAGCCTGGAGTCCAGAGCCTTCGTCTGGAGTCCGCTAAGGGTCGAGGAGTCTTAGGGTGCCGCCTCGTGTAGGGGACCATGTTCCAGGGAAGGGAGGATCATTCTAATGGACCGATGCGGGAGTCACGGTGAAGGAAGGGTCTGTTGACTCCCTGGAGAGATGTCTTCCCCTTGATATGGGCTAGGTTCGTAGAAGGAGAAGCTCAAGGTCATCTTGACTGTATCAGAGGCCTTATTCACCCGGCCCGTGGCAGGGGCCTTATACACCCTGGTCTGTGGCAGAGACCAAAGTTCTCCAGGTCCATGGCAGGGGCCTTGTACACCCGGTCTGTGGCAGAGACCAACCTCAAGGTCTGTGGCAGAGACCGTGCACCTAAAACTGTTTGAGAAACCTAAGCAGTGAAGTGAATGTGCTACGTTTGTGCCTGGACCTCCTCCACACCTTAAGCTGTCCTGTTTCTTTGCTCTAACCTTTTCTATCCGAGTAGAGTTTATTTTGCCATGAGAGAATAAGAGTTGTAATTTCAGCTGGTGTGGACATTGACTTTACTGGGAATTAAAGGACTTGCCTCTACCTACAGTAGAGGTGAGAATCATCCTCTGGAGGAGTTTTGACTCCGGCTGTGGACACGGCCCGTCAAGTACACCGCTAAACCTCTTTATATAGGAGGGTACGGGCTGGTAGTGCGGTGTGCCTTTCTCCCTCCTGCGAGGAGCCAACAACATAAAGGCAGGTAAGGGGGAAAGGATCTGTGCGCTACAAAAAATAAAAATAACAATTATAATCTTGACCTAGGAGGACGAGGTCCATATGGAGTAGGAGGTTGAGGTGGTGGTGGATGTGGCTGTGTAGGTGGAATGGGATGTGGCCCTAAATGGTGTTTTTTGGAAGACCACAACACACCCACAGTACGTAACCGCTGAATCGCACAGCTACAGAACTGCAGAAAATGCTATTCAAATAAAATGTTGTTTTTTTAGTATAGCACAGTAGGAGAAAACTATATAGAAATTGTTTATTTCACACACCTCCACATATGTATAACACACTGCAAAATATTTTTTGTGGCCCTAAATGGCGTTTTTTGGAAGACCACAACACACCCACAGTACGTAACCGCTGAATCGCACAGCTACAGAACTGCAGAAAATGCTATTCAAAAAAATGTTGTTTTTTTAGTATAGCACAGTAGAAGACAAATATATAGAAATGGTTTATTTCACACGCCTCCACATATGTATAACACACTGCAAAATATTTTTTGTGGCCCTAAATGGCGTTTTTTGGAAGACCACAACACACCCACAGTACGTAACCGCTGAATCGCACAGCTACAGAACTGCAGAAAATGCTATTCAAAAAATTTTTGTTTTTTTAGTATAGCACAGTAGAAGAAAAATATATAGAAATGGTTTATTTCACACGCCTCCACATATGTATAACACACTGCAAAATATTTTTTGTGGCCCTAAATGGCGTTTTTTGGAAGACCACAACACACCCACAGTACGTAACCGCTGAATCGCACAGCTACAGAACTGCAGAAAATGCTATTCAAAAAAAAAATTTGTTTTTTTAGTATAGCACATTAGGAGAAAACTATATAGAAATTGTTTATTTCACACACCTCCACATATGTATAACACACTGCAAAATATTTTTTGTGGCCCTAAATGGCGTTTTTTGGAAGACCACAACACACCCACAGTACGTAACCGCTGAATCGCACAGCTACAGAACTGCAGAAAATGCTATTCAAAAAAAATGTTGTTTTTTTAGTATAGCACAGTAGGAGAAAACTATATAGAAATTGTTTATTTCACACACCTCCACACATGTATAACACACTGCAAAATATTTTTTGTGGCCCTAAATGGCGTTTTTTGGAAGACCACAACACACTCACAGTACGTAACCGCTGAATCGCACAGCTACAGAACTGCAGGAAATGCTATTCAAAAATTTTTTTGTTTTTTTAGTATAAAACAGTAGGAGAAAACTATATAGAAATTGTTTATTTCACACACCTCCACATATGTATAACACACTGCAAAATATTTTTTGTGGCCCTAAATGGCGTTTTTTGGAAGACCACAACACACCCACAGTACGTAACCGCTGAATCTCACAGCTACAGAACTGCAGAAAATGCTATTCAAAAAAATGTTGTTTTTTTAGTATAGCACAGTAGGAGAAAACTATATAGAAATTGTTTATTTCACACACCTCCACATATGTATAACACACTGCAAAATATTTTTTGTGGCCCTAAATGGCGTTTTTTGGAAGACCACAACACACCCACAGTACGTAACCGCTGAATCGCACAGCTACAGAACTGCAGAAAATGCTATTCAAAAAAAAAATTTGTTTTTTTAGTATAGCACATTAGGAGAAAACTATATAGAAATTGTTTATTTCACACACCTCCACATATGTATAACACACTGCAAAATATTTTTTGTGGCCCTAAATGGCGTTTTTTGGAAGACCACAACACACCCACAGTACGTAACCGCTGAATCGCACAGCTACAGAACTGCAGAAAATGCTATTCAAAAAATTTTTGTTTTTTTAGTATAGCACAGTAGAAGAAAAATATATAGAAATGGTTTATTTCACACGCCTCCACATATGTATAACACACTGCAAAATATTTTTTGTGGCCCTAAATGGCGTTTTTTGGAAGACCACAACACACCCACAGTACGTAACCGCTGAATCGCACAGCTACAGAACTGCAGAAAATGCTATTCAAAAAAAAAATGTGTTTTTTTAGTATAGCACATTAGGAGAAAACTATATAGAAATTGTTTATTTCACACACCTCCACATATGTATAACACACTGCAAAATATTTTTTGTGGCCCTAAATGGCGTTTTTTGGAAGACCACAACACACCCACAGTACGTAACCGCTGAATCGCACAGCTACAGAACTGCAGAAAATGCTATTCAAAAAAAATGTTGTTTTTTTAGTATAGCACAGTAGGAGAAAACTATATAGAAATTGTTTATTTCACACACCTCCACACATGTATAACACACTGCAAAATATTTTTTGTGGCCCTAAATGGCGTTTTTTGGAAGACCACAACACACTCACAGTACGTAACCGCTGAATCGCACAGCTACAGAACTGCAGGAAATGCTATTCAAAAATTTTTTTGTTTTTTTAGTATAAAACAGTAGGAGAAAACTATATAGAAATTGTTTATTTCACACACCTCCACATATGTATAACACACTGCAAAATATTTTTTGTGGCCCTAAATGGCGTTTTTTGGAAGACCACAACACACCCACAGTACGTAACCGCTGAATCTCACAGCTACAGAACTGCAGAAAATGCTATTCAAAAAAATGTTGTTTTTTTAGTATAGCACAGTAGGAGAAAACTATATAGAAATTGTTTATTTCACACACCTCCACATATGTATAACACACTGCAAAATATTTTTTGTGGCCCTAAATGGCGTTTTTTGGAAGACCACAACACACCCACAGTACGTAACCGCTGAATCGCACAGCTACAGAACTGCAGAAAATGCTATTCAAAAAAAATGTTGTTTTTTTAGTATAGCACAGTAGGAGAAAACTATATAGAAATAGTTTATTTCACACACCTCCACATATGTATAACACACTGCAAAATATTTTTTGTGGCCCTAAATGGGTCTTTTTGCAAGCGTACATTAAAGTGCAATTTTTTTTTTTTTTTGCCCTAAACGAGTCTTTTTTTGCACGAGCAAAATAAAATGCAATTTTTTTTTTTTTTTGCCCTTAGTGGGTCTTTTGGAAAAGAGCACAATAAAGTGCCTTTTTTTTTTTTGCCCTAAATGGATCTTTTTCCAAGAGCAGAATACACCCACAGTATGGAAACAATGTATCTCTCAACGTAATATATGCAGTGCTGGTGCACTGAGCTTGCAGATAAAAGGTAGATTTTCTCTGACACTGGGCTCATGGCAGTGTAAAAAGACTGCACTGCAACACAAACAGGTAAACCTATGCAGATCGCTGAGTTATATCTCTGAATCTGGACTCCTATTCCTATATAATATATCTCTCTCCCTGAAAGCACCGACAGGAACCTGGCCCTACACTACACTGTCTCTCTATCTTTTCCCTCAGATTCCAGAATCAGGACTAACTCATGTATTTTTCAATCTCTCCCTAAAAGCAGCAGCAGCAGCAGACAAGATCCTCTCGCTATCTATTCTGAAGCAGAGTGACGTGTGTGCTGTGTGCCTCTAGCTTATATAGAAGCTGGGTCACATGTTGCACTGACCAATCACAGCCATGCCATTAGTAGGCATGGCTATGATGGCTTCTAAGGGCACACCAGCTAATCAAAAGGTGATTGGCTGGCCCCTGAAGCATTTCTAACTGCGCGATTAGATTGCCGAACCCGAACCCGGACTTTCGCGCAAAAGTC